>CM061141.1:184727960-184833963 GCA_030789695.1 Scilla litardierei | reverse complement strand
CTACGATCACCCAAATCGCGTCATTCTGCTTCGGACTCCGAGGCAGTCCAGTCACGAAATCCATAGTGATGTGTTGCCATTTCCACTCCGGAATCGGAAGCGGTTGTAGCAACCCGGCCGTACGCTGATACTCCGCCTTCACTTGCTGGCAAACCAAACACTTGGCTACACTCCGAGCCACACTCCTCTTCATGCCATGCCACCAATAGTTCAGACGAAGATCCTGATACATCTTGGTCCCACCAGGATGCACAGAATACGGCGAACTGTGTGCCTTCACCATCAACTCCTCTCTAATATCTCCAGCTGGCACACACAACCTGGCTCCAAATCTCAGCGAGCCATCCTCATGAATCAAAAAGTCAGTCCGCAGACCGGCTTCCACCTACTCCCGAATCATCACCAGCTTCGGATCCTCAGCCTGGCCAGCCTTGATCCGATCCACAATCGTCGACTGTATCTGCATACACATCAACGAAGAAACCTCCCCAGGAAGAACAATCTCCACACTAGCCTCAAAAAAATCCTGCTGCAATCTCCACTGCGAAGTCAAAATCATCACCGCTGGAAGCCTACTCAGCGCATCAGGAACCACATTCACCTTGCCAGGGTGATACTGCAAATCAATCTCATATTCCGCCATAAGCTCCAACCATCGACGTTGTCGCATGTTGAGCTCCTTCTGAGTAAAAATATACTTCAAGCTTTTGTGATCGGTGAAAATCTTCACTTTCTCACTCCGCAGGAAGTGCCTCCAAATCTTAAGAGCAAACACAACAGCAGCCAACTCCAAATCATGCGTCGGGTAATTCTTCTCATGAACCTTGAGTTGACGAGAAGCATAAGCCACAACATGCCCGTGCTGATGCAACACACAACCTAGACCCTTGCCAGAAGCATCGCAAAAGATCTCAAATCCACCGCTGCGATCAGGCACAACAAGAATAGGAGCAATCGTCAATCTCTCCCTCAGAACACCAAAAGCATTCTCACAATCACCCGACCAAACAAAAGGTACATCCTTCCGTGTCAATCTGGTCATTGGCTCGGCAATACGGGAAAAGTCCTTAATGAAACGCCGATAGTAACCAGCAAGTCCAAGGAAACTCCGAATCTCAGACGCTGACCGCAGAACAGGCCACTCTCTGATGGCCCTAATCTTCTCGGGATCCACTGAGATACCATCTCCAGTCACCACATGCCCGAGAAAAGCAACTCTGTCCAGCCAAAACTTGCACTTCGAAAACTTAGCATACAACCGATGCTTCCTCAGAATCTCCAACACTGTCCTCAAGTGCGATGCATGCTCTTCCTCTGACTTCGAATAGATCAGAATGTCGTCAATAAAGATAACGACAAACTTATCTAAAAAGTCGTAGAAGATCAGGTTCATCAGATTCATGAAAACTGCGGGTGCATTGGTTACACCGAAAGGCATAACCACAAACTCGTAGTGTCCATACTTCGTCCTGAACGCTGTCTTCAGAACATCTCCCTTCTTCACCTCAACTGATGGTAACCACTCCTCAAATCCAACTTAGAAAACACCCTCAAACCTCCAAGCTGATCAAAAATATCATCGATGCGAGGCAACGGGTATTTATTCTTGATGGTAACCGCATTCAACTCCCGATAGTCCACGCACATGCGACGTAAACCATCCTTCTTCTTCACCAGTAGCACCAGTGCTCCCCATGGAGACACACTAGGATTGATATAACCCTTCTGTAAAAGCTCATCCAGCTGCTTCCGCAACTCCTCCAACTCAGCGGGTGCCATACGATAAGGCGCCTTCGAAATCGGCTGCGCTCCCCGAACAAGATCAATAGAAAATTCTAGAGCTCGATCAGGTGGCAAACCAAACATCTCCTCAGGGAAGACGTCATCAAAATCCCGCACAACCGCTGGCCTCTCCAGCTCCATCTGCATAGCCACAATCTCCACCGGCCTGGCCCGAAACCTGACAGGACCAAGCGAGCTGCTACCACGGCTGAACTCAAATACTGGATGTCTGGGAATCTCGAACACCACCTTCTTCCTCTGGCAGTCGATCGTAGCATAGAAGCTCGCGAGCCAGTCCATCCCAAGAACTGCATCGTAGTTGATGATGTTGTGGACAATGAAATCAGCGTAAAGCTCATGTCCACAGACCACCTACGAGCAAGAATTGCAACCAAGATGCACCGAGACCACGCCATTCCCTGTAATGATATTCCAACTCTTGGGAAGAGGGGACGTCGACAAGGAATGCTTCTCCACGAAGCTTCGAGAAATAATGCACATCGATGCACCAGAGTCAAAGAGGACTCGTGCAGGAAATGTACACACCAAAACCACACCTAACAAGCAATTAACAATCAAACCCTAGTCTAGCAAACAATCATGTTCAAGCAAACAACACAATCTAACAATCAAAACCAGCTAGAAAAGTAACAGCTAGATTGAGGATTACCTGCGATAACCTCATCCACAGCCTCGCTCTCCAGAGCGGTCATCAGATAAGCCTGCCTCCTCGGCGGAATAGCCTGCTGAAAAGCCTGCCTCTGTGGAACAAGAGCTGCTCCACGTCCAGCAGGAACAGACGCTCGCTGCTGCAACGGCTGAGCTGCAACAGGTGCCCTCCGCAGCTGATTTGCATGCCGACAATCCTTCGCAACATGAGAAGCATCACCACAAACCAAACACTGGCCCAGAAAATTCCTACACTGATCCTTGATGTGGCCAGGCTTGCTGCAGAAATGGTAAGTCTTCTGAATAGGCCCTCCTGGCCTCTTGAACTGAGCTGGCTGATTAGGCTTGAAACCAGGCCTAACCACCGCCCTGGCATGCTCCATAGGCCTCTTCCCAGCACCAGAAACATGTCCTCTCCTCTGACTCAGGTTAAGCTCCTGCCTCCTCGCAGCGACCAGAACCTTCTAATAAGAGTCCAGATCGGAGGAAGACACAAAACTCTGGAGCTCCAAAGCAAGTCCCTGCAGGAACCTCTGAGCCCTCTCATCAGCATCCTGCACCATCTTCGGTGCGAACCGACTCAGCCTAGTGAACTCTTGGTGGTACAGGTCCACCGTCAAGCTCCCTTGCTTCAAATCAATGAAGCGCTGCAGCATCTCCTTCCTAGCAGCCTTCAGAAAGAACTCCTCATCAAACCTGGACTTAAAGGTAGTCCAATCTATCGGCTCCACCAGCATCTTCTCTTCCGCATCCCACCAGTTCCGGGCATTATCCTTGAGTTGCCTCTTCGCCAAATCAACCCATCCAGCTGGGGTGATCTTGGCCATCTTCAAGTTATCCTCAATGTTCCGAATCCACTCATCGGCAGCTAGAGGACCCTCGGACCCATCAAAATATGCGGGACCCATCTCCCGAAATTGCTTCGCTCCTGGCTCGAAGCGAGGGGCATCCGGAAGTGCCCGGGCAGCTCGAGCAAGTGGAGCATTCTGGACTTGCAGGAGCACGCCATGCTGCACTTGCATCATCTGAAGCATCATCCGCATCATCTCTCCATTGGTGGGTTCCCGCTCAGGCTCCTCATCATGAGGGGGCGCTCCACTACCTACACCACGGGTGAATCGCCTTCCAGCCATCTAATGACACAGAAAACGAAGCAGATTAGACTCATAGCTTATGACTCGGACGTCGAACTTAGTTTATTGGACATTCTAATATAATTATCATCATTCTGATAATCGCAGTTACAGAAGAGGACCTGCATGGGCCACCAACAAAACCTGTCACGCCCCGCTTCCCTAAAATGGAGGCGAGACGTGAAAAGGTCCGCACGAGAGTGGAGCTGTGAAGCCCCAAACCCGATAAGCGTCAATAAAACATAAGCAGGTCCCTGTAACCACAAACGGAACAACAATAATAACACAAGGAGAGACAGAAATAAAATCTCATATCTCATAATTTGTCCAACATGAAAATTAAGTTCAACATCCAGAAAAGCCACCAGGCTAAAAGAAAGAGTCTAAAGGCCCAGAACAAGGCCAACAAAAGGAACAACGTAACAAAGTATAGGTGCCACGCACCGACAACTAAACAGCAGTCTAAACAAAAGGGAAAGCTCAACGAAGACACTAGGACTAGTCCCCAGTGTCCACGTACTCCTCGCCAAACACAGACTCGGGCTCGACGTCAGCAAACACCTCGTCCTCTACAATGTACTCAGGCTCAGGATCTAACATGTGTCACCCAAAAGAGTAAAGAGGCAATGTCAGCAAGTCTAAAAGACTTGGGCAAGGAAACTGAAAGTAAGGCAAACTAACAACCTAGCAGTTATAGTATGCATGACATGGCAGTTATAACATGAGTGCACAAGCAAGTCATGGTGAAACAATAAGTACAAGAGAACAATTATCGGGACAAGTCAAGAGTAGCCAAGTTACTAACAATCTCAATCTTTTCACTAGTCACGTTTCAAGTTGTTTGTAGATGTTTACGCCTTACAGCTGAATGGTTTGGCATTCACGCTGATTGGCCGCTTAACACTGCCCCAAAACCCAGAGTTTACGCCTTACCACTGCAGTTGCTGATCAGGCAGACTCCCAGTTGATTGGCCGCTTAACTCTTACCCCTAATACCCACATGTGAATGAGCCAGGGTCCCTGTACGCGAGCTCAGTAAATGAGCCAGGGTTGCCCCGCACAAGAGCTCATTTCCTGGATCACAACCAGGAGCGTATTCCATTTGGCATAGGGGTGCACCTAGCCTCAATCATTTCACAAGATGTAGCGGAGCTACGCAATCACGGGAACACTTAAAGAATGCAATGACATGACAATTAATTCGCGTACCATTAATGGAAATTAAACATGAAATGATAGTTGTGCAACCTGATAAATGTCGGATCTAGCTTCGTTGTCAAGCTAGGTCCTAAATTTGCGCCTAGGCGAGTATCATTTCGTCGCCTAGTCTCTTTTACGCCTACAACAAGCAAATGGCCTAAGACATGGCCCAAAACCTTAAGTGGCAAGTTTCACTTGCCTAGCACCGAGGATGACGATCACGAAGGTTCGTCTCACGGACGCTAATCTACGGGGAAGTCGATGTTATGGAGAAACAATCATCAAAACAACATTCATTTCATTAGGGTTTCACAAATGTCAATGCGGGTCATGCTAAAACTAAAGAATCGAGTATTACCGTGAAGAAGCGGAGGAACGATGCCGAGCAACCACGGCAACGGAAGAACGATCCGGCTCAGATCTGGAAATGAGGGAAAATCTGGAGAAATAGGTTTTGATATGGATTTTGGGGGTTTGATGAAGGTTTGAGGAAGATGAGAGGTAGAATGTGTTAAGTGAGGGTTTGGATGATGGATTTTGGGCTTGGGATGAAGGAATAAGGGTTTGAGGTAGTAGGGGGCTCAATGGGGGATAATTTAGGTTTAGAGTTGAAGAAGAAGAAGAAGAAAACGTTTGGAGGGGTATTTATAGAGTTTGGTGGCGGCTAGGGCAAAACTAGGGTTTCTTGTATTGTTTAGTCGGTCAAAGAATAACCACTGACCGACTAGTTTGCGAACTAGTCGGTCGGTTGACCAACGCAGACCGACTAAGTGTAAACAGTAACCCCAGACAAAAACCTGAACTAAGAGTTAGTCGGTCAAAGAACAACTACTGACCGACTAGTTTGACATCTAGTCGGACGATGAACGTTCTTAGACCGACAAAAAGTGAACAGTACTCGACTGTACAGAAGAACTAAGAATTAGTCGGTCTGAGTACAAAACTTAATCGACTACTTTAACAACTAGTCGATCGAGGGATGAACTTAGACCGACTAAGAATGAACAGTAACTGGTACCAAAAATAGTTAATGAGTTAGTCGGTTAAAGAAGCATTGCTGACCGACTAGTTTGCAACCTAGTCGGTCAACCAACGTTCTTAGACCGACTAACGATAAACAGTAACTCCTGAACATTTAACAAAGCCAACTAGTCGGTTCAAGAAGGTTTTTTCGACCGACTGGATCGTCATCTAGTCGGTCGGTGCCCCTTCTTACACCGGCTAATGTGCACCAAAAGTTCCGAAATGGAGCCCGAAGCTCCGGGATCGATTCCTAAGACTCCTAGGCTTGATCTAACAATAAGATATGACCGATATGAAGCCCGTCACGAATGACTTACTTCGAAATCGACGATCAACGGAAGAAGCTAGGAAAACACGACGAAACGATCGAAAATGAAGCCACGGAGATGAAAACCACACATAAGGAGAAAATCCACCAAAACATATAGTATAATATAATAAATCCAGATACATGAAAACCAGTCGTTACATCCTCCCCAACTTAAGAAAAATTCCGTCCTCGGAATTTCCCAACACTCACGTTTATCAGGCGGCAACTGATATAATGGATCCGGTGCAAGGCATAGAAGGATCCTGCTGGATATATTTGGTAACTTAGATAAATTTGAGCCAAGATCTGATGAAGGAATTTTTGTTGGATATCCCACACGTAGCAAAGCCTACTTGATAAAAAACAAAACTCTTCAACGATTGAGGCATCACTACACGTAGCATTTTATGAAGATTTTGATTCCCCTCATATTATTGATGATAGTGTAGATGCTATAATGTGATTCTCTTAGTAACGTTAAAATTAATGATTCTTTTATTGAGTCTAAAACTACTAATGAGATTGTTGAAGATGTTCCAAGTGATGCAGGAATTCCCAAAGCTTACCCAACTGTTCGCAAGCATCCTCATGACCAAATTATTGGAGATATTGGTGTGGGTGTTCAAACGATGTCTAGAATTGAATAATTCTCTCATTTCACATTTGTCTCTACCGTTGAGCCAAAGAACATTCAATAAGCCTTTGAGTATAGCTCTTGGATAGTGGCAATGAAAGAAGAGCTCATGCAATTTGAGAGAAATGAAGTTTGAGAGCTCGTTCATCTTCCAAGTGGTCACCAAGTTATTGGGACCAAGTGGATCTTCAAGAACAAGACAGATAAGAACGAGGTCATCACAAGGAACAAAGCAAGGTTAGTAGCTCAAGGCTATTGGCAAGAAGAAGGTATCGATTTTGAAGAATCATTTGCCTCCGCAGCTAGAGTAGAAGCTATTAGATTGCTTTTAACTTTTGCATCTCATAAAAATTTCAAATTATTTCAAATGGATGTTAAAAGTGCAGTTTTAAATGGTATTGTTAATGAAGAAGTGTATGTTTCTCAACCACCCGATTTCATACATGAAAAATTTGTAGGCCATGTTTTCAAACTCAAGAAAGCGTTATATGGGTTGAGACAAGCTCCTAGAGCTTGGTATGATTGACTCAAGACCTTTCTTATGAATTTAGGTTTTAAAATGGGTGAAGTTGATTCAACACTTTTCATTAAGGATTATAAAAATGACATACTATTGATTCAAGAAAATGAAGGATGGGACATACATACATCAAACCAAGTACACATGTGAGCTAATTAAGCGATTCAGTATGGAATCGTCTTCAAGCAAAAGGACTCTCACGAGTACGACAACCCAACTACACAAGGATGAGAACGGAAAAGATGTAGACATTCGTCTGTATTGAGGTATGATTGGTAGATTGCTCTATTTAACTTCTAGTAGGCCCGATATCATGTTTTTTCCGTATGCTTGTGTGCTAGATATCAAGCTGGACCTAAGGAGTCATACTTGATTGCGGTTAAACGAATCTTTCGTTATCTCAATCATTCAGTAGATTATGGGTAACTTTACCCTAAATCTAGCACATATGAGGCGGATCTCATATAGTGATGCCGACTTTACCAGATGCAAATCCGATAGGAAGAGTACTAGTGGCACTTGCCATTTTCTAGGAAATTCCATACTTTCTTGGTTCTCCATGAAACAGAATTCAGTATCATTGTCCACGACTGAATCGGAATATATTGCCGCGGGTCTTCAATGTGCATAAGCTCTTTGGATGAGACACACTCTTAAGGACTATGGTGCCAATTGTGATACTTGCCCTATTATGGTTGATAACCAAAGTTGTCTTTCCAAGAATCTGGTACATCACTCCCGTACCAAACACATAGATGTGAGACACCACTTTATCAATGATCATGTAGCTAAGAAGGACATCATATTAGAGTACATTGAAACCCAAAAACTAATCGCCGACATCTTCACAAAACCTCTTAAAGAAGATTCATTTGTGAGGTTGCATGAAGAATTAAGGATTATGGGTGAATCTGAAATTTAGGACTTCAACTTACTTGTTTTATCATCGTTTGAACTCTTATCATCATGTTGCCTCTCTTCATTTGATATATCATATATTGGTTTTAAGAAAGGCTATTGAGATTTCGTTTTTTTCATGGGTTTCAGACTGTTTTAAAAGATTTGAGTAATAAATGATTTATCTTTTGATATTGATTTTGTGATGAGTTTTGTGTTAGAGTATAGGTCCTAGGGTGAGTGTGCCTATCCTCTAGATTTTGACCTTACTGTGCATTTTTGGACCAGGAAAGACGACTGTCTTTCCTTCGACAGTCAACTGCCCTACTCTATCTTCTCTTTCGACAGACTGTGTCATTCGCCCAGGCGACTGATGACGACATTACAGTCAACTGTTGGATCAACACACGACTGCATTTTAGTCATCGGGCGCATGTCCATTTCGTCAGTAGTCTCTGTTTATATCATCGATTTTATTGTTTATCAGTTAGTCGACTGATGAGTATAATGCAGTCGACTGTCGCCTGTACATGCGACTGTATGTTACCCAACAGTCGACTGTCTATCAACCTTAGCTCATCTCATATTATTTCAAATAGTCGACTGACTATTGTTCATCAGTCGACTGTCTCCTAATGTGGCGGTTCGTTCTTTTGATCTGAGCAGTCGATTTTTTGATCCAACGGCCCAGATTCATTTAATCCTTCGATATATGACCGAGATCCTTCGTTTCGATCGAGCATTTCTCTCTCATCCGATTGAAAAATCGTTTCATTTCCCCCTTTCGAACTCTCATTTGATCACTCCGCCGGCGTTTTTCGTCATCTTCTCTCTTCGATCTGTCGATTGATTCTCTCTCCTTCGACTGCTTGCTCGATTGACTCTCGTCAGTCGATCGACGAGTCTACTGTATCTTCCCCTTTCGTTTATCAAAAGCTTGTGTAACCTAGATTCTGTCTCTTGGTTTTCATGGATCCTACTGGTCCTTCGTCGTCTGGAGAAACCTTGAACATCTCTCTTACTGATCCCTCTCCTCCACCTGCTGAGCAGCTACTCTCTTCGCCTCCATCGTCTGGCGAGTTCTTGGAAAACCTGGTTGGTGATCCTATTCCCTCAGCAAATGTGGCTGAACCCGCTTCTCAGCTAGCCGATCAACCTCCCCATACACCTCCATCTGTACCTCTAGAGGATTTTCTTCTCGCTCAATTGTGTGACCGTGTCACTTCAATAGAGAACTCTGCTGCCTCTATGGATCAGAAGCTCACTCTCCTTCTCGAGCTTCAGTACAAGTCTTTCATGCTTCATGGGTTCCACATTCCTGCCGAACTTCATGCCATGTTTCCGCCGTCTGAGCATACTGACCATGTTTCTGTCTCCCCTCCTCCAGTCTATGTGCATGTTCCTTTTGATGTCCTGACCCCCGTTCATGCTCAGGCGGAAACCTCTACCGCGGGTGCGTCGTCATCCTAGAAGAAGGCTCGAGCTTGCCATATCCATCGCTCCGCCAGAATGATGTTTCGCCAGTCTGTTCGTCCCTCAGATCCATCAGTCATCCACATTAACTGATGCTGTTGTTTCTGTTTTAGACACTCAACTAGAATTTTTTTGTTTTTTTGGTGAGGGTTGAGCAGTTCAATGTTGTATGTATGATGATTATTTTGGGTAGTGATTGTACCGGCTCACTGTTCATTATACGGCTGTGCGTATAGCAATTTCGGGTACCTGATTGGTTTTGTTGCTTTGTATGTGAGTCGTGTCGTTGAGTCGATAGGGCCGTAGCACATTGATTGCAACCTTAGAAAGCCAACCCCCGACGTGTGCCCAACTTGAGATTATTGTCGCCTTAGACCCCGTATCCTTTGTACGTGTATCTTCCTTGGAGTTTTAGTAATTTTTCTTAGCCTTATCTTTCATCCGGACCCTACGATGTGATATGCCGTTGTGACCCTCTCGAAGAGTATTAATTTGGGGAAATATTTTGGAATGTCATTTCATAGGTCGTTCCCCCACAATTTGACTTTGTTTGATGAGGCGTCGTGATTTTCACTTTTGTCGTGAGACCTTTTTATTTTTAGTTTCGTTCCTCGTTGCCCCACTCGTGATCGATCTTCTTAGTTTCGTCTCTCTCGTCGACACGGTCGCTCCAATATTTATCTCATAATTGTAGGGCCCTGTTTGACACACCTTTAGTGTTTTTCCCAATCTCTTATAGTTTAACCCTAAGTCTCATAGATGTTAACCCCTAACAATTATTTATTAATATTTTCCTCCCTACAGTTTGTCCTAGCCCACTTTCCCCACTTGGCCGCACCCTTACCCAGGTGAGAGAGAGAGATGGAGAGAGATGAAATTATTTTCCTAATATTAATATTAAAACAAATCCTACTAACCCTTTCACGTGCTGCATCTTACACCCCATATTCAAATCTATAAGATGACCAAGCTTTATATATTAATATTAGACCTGCATGGGCTACACAGAGGACCACGTGCTGCCTAGACCAATCTAGTTCCCATTATATATAACCTAATAAAAACAAACCTAGTCTTTTTTAAAAACACGGTAGACCTAGGGCAATAATGTTCACACAAACAACATCACAGCGCCACATTCTTCCCTTCATCACGCAAAACCATTTATCCCCGCGCCGTCACCTCGTGAGCATCTCCCCTCCGCATCTTCGACCAACCCTTTAGGCCATGCCCCATCACCATCCTCGCCGGAGGCCCTCCCTCCGACCTAAACCCGGTGGCTGCGGTCGTACTACGCCAGGCGAACGAGCAGCGACAGCGTCCCGACGCTCGACGGCCTTCTCCGACGTGCTCCGCCGTCCGGCGCGGTCTGCAGCACTGACCGGAGCACGGCAGCGCTGCCAGTCACCGCCGGGGCTGAACAGCAGTGCCCCGTCGCTATTCACAACAGCCAGACCCCTCCCTGGCGTGTGTACGCGCTGCCGAGCACAGACAGCGGCACCGCAGGCCGCTTGGATCAGCAGCAGGTCGCTGCTTTGCACTGCAGAGACGTGTCTTCTCCCATTCGATGCCGACAGCCCCTAGACCTCTCTGTGACATGCTTAACGGCATCCCTGGAGCTCGTTCAGCCACCCCCTATCCGCTGTCCATGCGTGAAGACGTCTTTCTAGCCGTTGTCGACTCACGACGACTTCCGTTAGCTTCGGGGGATCATCTCCTCGTTACGGTTAGTAACGTTCGTGATAACACATTTTATATGTATTGCTATTAGTTGTTGAAACCATTATAGGTGATTATCAGCTTAGTACCATTAATATAGATGATAACTTGTTTATTCTTAGGGGTGATCATTCGTGTATGCGACTATATGATGATGATGATGTACAGTAAGTTAACCCTAGTTAACAAGTTAGTAACTTAATGAAATTGGTGTTGCATGCCAGTAATGCTTTATATTGATGTTAACTTGATAACCTACAGGATTGATAACTAGGTTAAACGACTTTTAAATTAACTTGTAACTATACTTGCTGTATATAATTAGTCTTGTTAGTATATTAGTTAGCATACTTTTAGGTATCAATTATAAGTTATATTAACCTAGGTTTTTAATTATAATTGTTTTTTAATTGTTGTGCTAGCAACGTGACGATACTATCATGTTAATAATTTCTGTGATCAATAATACTGATGTGTCACTCTTGGAATAGAGAACCTAATTAAAATTAATTTATTGCACGTCCCAGGTTGTCTAATAATTTCTTGTTCCTTCGTAACGAACTCATTCATGCTCATGATTTTTATCACAGAGTATCTGTCTTCCTATACCATACGCACTACATGAATCCAACCCCTGACGTCGCTACCCGACGTCAGAGTAGCTCTCACGTAGTGTTGAGGTAAGATCTACACCGTAGGAACCCAACCATCGCATGTTAATTCAAGATTAAAAATCAGTATTTTAATTGTTTAGTAACTCACTAATGAAGATAATCTAATTTGGGACTGTAGGCTGATGGGTCCGGATACATAGGTAGATTGGACTGATTGAACTGTGTTTCCAGAATAGTTGATTGCAGGCAAGTGAAACTTGCCAGTTCTTTGTTTAGGCCGTGCTTTAGGCCATTTCTTGTTTTAGGCGTAAAAGAGACTAGGCGACGAAATGATACTCGCCTAGACGCAATTTTAAGATCTAGCTTGACAACGAAGCTAGATCTGTCACCCTGCCATGTCATTCATGCATTTTTTCCTGTCACGTTTAAATTTTCATAACTGCTTGCTCTTTACTTGTACTCTTGTAACGGTCGGTTTCCGATCGTAAGTTCTTTGTGCACGTGCGCTTGACCGTGCACGTTTTTATTTTAGACTTTGTTTGTTTCCGAACCCTATCGTGTGATATGTCGTTGTGACTCTCTCTGAGGGTACTACATTTGCCGTGTTGACTTGCAACGTCATTTCACGGGCTGTTCGCCCACGATTTGACCTTTTCCGAGGAGACGTCGCGTATCGCACTTTTGACTTGAGGCGTTTTTATTTTTAATTTCGTTTCTCGTCATCGAAATTGTAATCCGTCTCTTCCGACTTCTTGCTCTCGTCGCCCCAGTCGCCCCGGTATTTTTTTCTTATAATTTTTGGGCACCGTTTGACCCTTGTGCGCTAGTAGAGCCAGTTAATTACGAGATTACCCCTAACAAACTTAACCCTATTAAACCCTAGCTAACCCTAATAGGCAGCCCCCTCACGTGTAAGCATCCCCTAGTCACGTGGGCCCCACCCCTACTTAAGAATCTAGGGCTTTTCACGTTTTTTTTCACAGCCGCACACAAATCATCTGCGCCGGCCCTAGAAACAAGCATCCTCACGCAAACCCATCTTTCTCTCCCACCTAGCCGCCGTCGGAGGCCGCTGATCGCCGCCGACCATCTCCAGCAACCACCCCTAACCTCCCCTCTCTCGCCGGAGCTCCTAGCCGCCGTCGGAAGCCACCGCAATTGCCTGAAAAGTGCACAGCAGCAGCTGCAGCTCGCCACGGCCGCCGCCGCCACTGCCGCCACCGCCGGAGCCCCCTCGCCGTCGCCGTGAACCCCCCCTCTGCCCCCTCTCGCTGTTGGCTGCGACCCAAGGCCGCAAACTCCTCTGAAACAACGAGTTTACTCGCTGTTTTGCGTGTTTGGCGTCGTACCGACGCGTCGCCAAGATCTCGCCGTTGTCTCCCGCTGTGGGATTCATCCGACAGCCTCCTGCATCCCCTGGGGAAGTCTTCCTACGTCCCGAGCATCACTTACGACTCTCGACGTCGTAGGCGTAGCGTTCGACGAACCGTTCGCCCTGAGTTGTTGTTACGGTTTCCTGGAAGCCGTAAAACGCCATCTCGACACTCATGCCCACTGTCCAGCCCCTAGCCGCTGTCCGTACTCTCTGACCGCTACCAGAACGTGTCTGGCTACGCTGCCCGTAGCCGAGACACCGCTAGGAGACGATCCGTAGCAGTGCCAGTCAGATCGGTCGCCGTTCAGACACTACGTCCGCTCTACCCCAGACTCCGGACAGGTTGGTTCCCCTATCTCGTAGCGAAACCCCCACAATAGCAAAACTGAAAACCTAACTAAAACCGGCAACTTAACTCAGTAAATTTATTTTCTGCTCTCTTAAATCGATGTGTAACCGTAGACCGACGTTTGGACTTTTGACTGTGCACATAGGATAGAATCGTCGGATAGGCTGATCGGACAACTTGACTCGTGACAGTTAGGGTAGCCACGCCTAACTTAGAAATGAACCTAATTAGGATTTGACGAAAATCGCGACTTGACACCGTCGCTGTGATCTCTTTCAGACGGACTACCGCGGACGCGACGACTAGACGAGACGCCCCGGACAGACGACGCACTCGCTATTCCAGGAAAGTGTACCCACTTGCGATTTGACTGTGCTTTAGTTCTAATTGTAGAACTGTTAGATTGTCTGTGATGAGAACCGGACGTGAAATGATAGCGTCCGGGACGACCCGTGACGGCGCAGACTTGACGACGAAGTCTGAGCCTGACAACAATGAACTGCTGACAACATATGACTATATTGTGTGTGTGTGCGTGTGGACACCCTAGAATAACTTTCCCTACACTTGTCATGTCGTGTCCTGTCACACAAAAAGCCTTCGGGCGTTTCGGATGCTTCCCTCCGCGGAAGTGATCCCTGTTACACAAAAAGCCTTCGGGCGTTTCGGATGCTTCCCTCCGCGGAAGTGATCCCTGTTACACAAAAAGCCTTCGGGCGTTTCGGATGCTTCCCTCCGCGGAAGTGATCCATGTTACACAAAAAGCCTTCGGGCGTTTCGGATGCTTCCCTCCGCGGAAGTGATCCCTGTTACACAAAAAGCCTTCGGGCGTTTCGGATGCTTCCCTTCGCGGAAGTGATCCCTGTTATACAAAAAGCCTTCGGGCGTTTCGGATGTTTCCCTAACGGAAATGATCCCTGTAAATCTTGTCCTGAGTTCCTGGGTTTGGGGTTGGGTTGAGCGTGCGCACGGCAAGAGGGTCTGATCCCCCTCGAACCGTAAGGCGTGAACCCTTTTGTGTCTTACTTGTCCTGTCCCGTCTTGTCCTGTCCTGTCTGTCACGTCCCGTCTTGTCTTGACACCTGTAGGATAGTCCCGTAGTCGGTAGCACACGCTACGTCTACTGTTTGCTATGTTTACTTTTTCCTGCTACGCTACTTTTCGTTACTCAGTTATAACCCCAGCATGCTAAAACAACCAGTAAATCATTGTTAAAAGCTGATACACTTGCAGTAGAGTCTGACAGTTTGTGTAGACCATGCCTGACGTACAGTTTCCTTCTTTTGGTACTGTACGTCAGGTGTGGAGCCAGAGTACGAGTACGAGGCAGACTTGCCAGTTGACTTGGAGCCGGAGGGCGCTGATCCGGTGTACGGTCCAGAGGACGATCAGAGTTAGAGATCTTCTGTTGATGTGCCGGAGTTATCCATTTCAGTTAGAGTGGGTGCGTTGCACTCTTACTTTCTCGTCTAAGTTGGGTGCTTGCACCATTAGTTTCCCTTTCAGCTGTTGTAGCCGTTTACGGCATTGTTAGACTCTCAGTACTTTGATGATAAATTTTGGAATAAAATGAAATGTTTCTTTTCAGTACTTTGTTATTTCGTACTAACTTGCAGGGACCTGTACTTTCGCTATGGAAAACTACAGACGCTTATTGGGTCTGGGCTCTTAGCCCCGGCCTAAGCGGGCCTTCGTCACGCTTCGCCTCCGACCTTTTTGGGAAGCGGGGCGTGACAGGTTTTAGTGGTGGCCCATGCAGGTCCCCTACTTCTGCGAGTACGGAATAATTGAAGTATTAAATTTCATTTTATTATTATCGTCCGGAAATTGTACGAGTCTAATCTGTGTCTTTCTGTCAATAGGATGGCAGGACGACGTGTTACCCGATCGGGGAGCTCTGGAGATGGGATTCAGGAAGACCAGAGCGGAGACTTCCGTCAGGTTCTGGGCGTGATGAGAGAGATGCTGGAGGTGCAGCATCAGTTGGTCCAGTAGTCCCAGCGTGCTGCCCAGGCTGCTCCAGTTGCACCACCGCCACCTCCACCTGCCCCTCGAGCTGCTCCAGGAGTGAAGCAGTTCAACGAGCTCTAGCCAAAGACATTTTCGGGGAAGGAGGGACCCCTAGCTGCTGACGAGTGGATCCAGAGCACGGAGGAGAAGTTAGTTGCTGCGAAGATTCCAGACGATACCCGAGTGGAGATAGCGAAGATGCAGCTGACTGAGAACGCGAGGAACTGGTGGCGCCTTGAGGAGAGGCGTCTGGAGAAGCCAGTGGATTGGAAGATTTTCAGGTTTATGTTCAGGACGAAGTACTTCACCAAGACTACTAGGATGGAGCTACTGAGCAGGTTTATAGATCTGAAGCAGGAGAACATGACCGTCGAGGAGTATGAGGCGGAGTTTGAGATGCTGAGTCGCTTTGCTCCGCATATGGTGAAGAAGGAGGAGAATCGAGCTGATCGCTTCCGACAGGGACTGCGTCCGAAGATTCAGGCTTCTATGTCTTCGGCGAGTTTCACGACTATGAGGGAGGTGCTGGATGCTGCGAAGAATCACGAGCTTATTTCACTCCTACCTGACCCTCCAGCTGATAAGGGGAAGCGCCCTATGGAGCAGTACCGGCCACCTGCTAGGCCGGCGATGAGGTCAGTTCAGACAGTACCATTTAAGAGGCCTGGAGCACCCATTCAGAGTCAGAGCAAGGGACCGTGTCATTACTGCGGGAAGCTGGGACACGTTCAGAAGGATTGTCGGAAGAAGATGGGACTGTGCCTAGTTTGCGGAGATGCTTCGCATGCTGCGAAGGATTGTCCGAGAGCCCGTCATGCTATAGTTGGAGCGCCAGCCCCGCTGCAGATGAGAGCAACTGCTCCAGTTCAGAGAGGACCTGCTGCTCGTGGACCACCCCTGTCGCCGCAGAGGCAGATGTACCAGAGAGCAGCACAGCCCCAGAGGCCGGCGTATACCATGACTGCTGTTGAGACTGAGGAGCTGGATGGAGTTATAGCAGGTAACTCTTGATCCTAGTTTTTTTCATTTCATAGTTTAGATCTTTTTATTTGTGTTGCTTGGTTGACTTGTTGTTAGAGTAGTTGATTTGACCGTAGTTCCCTTATATCTTAGGCACCATTCTAGTGTCCTCTCACCCAGCCTTGGCTTTGTTCGACTCCGGTGCATCTATGTGCATCATATCCCGGAGGTTTGCAACAAAGCACTCTATCCCCACCCATACACTCCCTAAGTGTTGGGACATTACCACCGGGAACGGAGTGGTGACGGTAAATTTGGGATGTCGATCGATTTCTTTAGTGATCAGTGGACACGAGCTCTTTGCAGATTTCATTGTCCACGATCTGCCACATTTTGATGTCGTTCTTGGCATCGATTGGTTGGGAGATTTCCACGCCTCGATCGACTGTCACAGCAAGAGGGTGGTGTTCCGGATTCCAGGTCATCCGGAGTTTGGGTTCCGCAGCAGGGATGAGTCGCTTGGGCCCATCAGTTTTCGGGCCAAGCGGGAGGGGCCGATTGTTACAGCCATGCAGATGGAGATGGAGATCGAGAGACCAGCAGTCGTCAGAGACTTCGACGACGTCTTCCCGGAGGATATCTCAGGTTTGCCACCCGACAGAGCTTTAGAGTTTGGAATTGATCTTATGCCGGGAGCGCAACCGATATCGAAGGCGCCGTACCGTATGGCCCCCGCTGAGCTCGAGGAGCTGCGGAAGCAGTTGGATGAGTTGCTGCAGAAGGGTTTCATCCACCCTAGTGTGTCACCGTGGGGTGCACCTGTTTTGCTTGTAAAGAAGAAGGATGGGTCCCGCAGGATGTGCGTGGACTATCGAGGATTGAATGTTGTCACCGTAAAGAATAAGTACCCACTGACGCGCATCGACGATATCTTTGACCAGCTTGGAGGTTCGAGAGTCTTCTCGAAGTTGGACTTGAGGAGTGGATACCACCAGTTGAAGGTAAAGAAGGACGATGTTCAGAAGACGGCTTTCCGGACGAAATACGGACATTATGAGTTCGTGGTCATGCCGTTTGGCATGACCAATGCGCCGGCTGTGTTCATGAATTTGATGAATTTAATATTCTATGACTTCCTGGACAAGTTTGTTGTCATCTTCATTGACGACATTCTTATTTATTCGAAGTCTGAGGAGGAGCACAGCTGTCATCTGAGGACAGTGCTGGAGACGCTGAGGAGACATAAGCTTTATGCCAAGTATAGCAAGTGCGAGTTCTGGCTGGACAGAGTCGCATTCCTGGGACACGTGGTGTCCGGTGATGGCATATCTGTGGACCCGGAGAAGGTTAGAGCAGTCAGAGATTGGCCGACTCCGCAGTCAGCGTCCGACATCAGGAGCTTCCTTGGTTTAGCAGGCTATTATCGGCGGTTCATCAAAGATTTCTCGAAGATTGCAGAGCCGATGAAGAAGCTGACGAGGAAGGACGAGGAGTTTATTTGGTCAGATGCTTGTGAGGAGGCCTTCAGTATCTTGAAGGCGAGATTGACCACAACACCGGTGTTGGCAGTACTGGATCGAAGCAGAGGCTTTGAAGTTTATTGTGATGCATCGGGGAAGGGCCTAGGGTGCGTCTTGCATCAGCATGGCCATGTGGTCACGTACGCTTCTCGTCAGTTGAGGACTCATGAGAAGAATTACCCGACGCACGATCTGGAGTTGGCAGCAGTGATTTTTGCACTGAAGATTTGGAGGCACTTCTTGCTAGGTGAGAGTGTGAAGATTTTCACCGATCACAAGAGCTTGAAGTACATCTTTACGCAGAAGGAGCTCAATATGCGTCAGAGGCGATGGTTAGAGCTCATGGCTGACTACGAGATTGATTTGCAGTATCATCCGGGGAAGGTGAACGTAGTGCCGGATGCCTTGAGTAGACTTCCTACTGCGATGATGCTTGCAGCAGACTGGAGAATTCAGCAAGAGCTGAGGGAGATGAATTTGGTGGTTGTTCTACCTGGTGTGGTTCGTTCGTTCATGAATTTGCAGATTCAGTCCACGATCATGGATCGGATCAAGGCAGCACAGGCAGGAGATCTGAAGCTGCAGAGGATCAGGAGGCAGGTTGAAGCTGGACTACGGACGGAGTTCGTGATTCATGAGGATGGTTCGCTGCGGTACGGCAGTAGACTCTGTGTACCTGCAGGTGATGTTCGCGAGGAGCTGTTGAGCGAGGCTCATAGCTCGCCATATTCTATACATCCTGGAGGCACCAAGATGTATAAGGACCTCCGTCTGAATTATTGGTGGATTGGCATGAAGAGGAGTGTGGCACGGAGCGTTGCCAAGTGTTTGATATGCCAACAGGTGAAGGCTGAGCACCATCGTACTGCCGGGTTTTTGCAACCGCTTCCCATTCCGGAGTGGAAATGGCAACATATTACGATGGACTTCGTGACTGGTTTACCTCGGACCCCGCGACAGAACGACGCAGTTTGGGTGATCGTGGATCGGTTGACTAAGTCTGCGCAATTTATCCCTTTCCGGGTGGGCCAGTCTACGGAAGCTCTGGTGAGGAAATATCTGGAGGTAAAGTTCCGTTCTACTTTTACTTCTATTTTGATTTTCTCTTTGAAATAGTCGTGACGTAGACCGTGTACGTGCAGGAGATTGTACGCTTACATGGAGTCCCCGTGAGCATTGTGTCCGACCGAGACACGAGGTTCACATCTCAGTTCTGGAGAAGTCTGCAGGAGCATTTGGGTACGAGTCTGAGTTTCAGCACGGCGTATCACCCGCAGACTGATGGCCAGTCCGAGAGGACTATTCAGATCCTGGAGGATATGCTGCGAGCTTGTACGCTCGATTTGAAGGGTTCTTGGGAGGACCATCTTCACTTGGTGGAGTTTTCATATAACAACAGCTACCAGGCGAGCATTGGCATGGCGCCGTTTGCTGCCCTATATGGAAGGAAATGTCGTTCACCACTGAGCTGGGATGACATCGGTGATCGGGAACTGTTGGGTCCAGAGATGATAGTGGAAGCTGTGGATGTCGTGAGGGACATCAGGGAGAAGCTCAGAGTTGCACATGATCGCTTCAAGCATTGGGCAGATGCCAAGAGGAGACCTTTGGAGTTTCAGCCAGGAGATCACGTCTTCATGAAGATTTCTCCGAACCGCGGAGTTATTCGTTTCGGGAAGAGGGGAAAGCTGAGCCCAAGGTATATTGGGCCGTTTGATGTGCTAGAGCGGGTGGGAGCAGTGGCCTACCGCCTTGCTCTGCCACCATCTTTGGAGGGTGTTCATGACGTATTCCACGTATCTCAGTTACGTCGGTACGTCAGTGATCCATCGCACACTGTGGACTTCTCAGAGATTACAGTTCGCCCGGATCTGACATATGACCAGCAGCCTGTGCAGATTTTGGACCGTCGACAGAAACAGTTGAGGAATAAGGTAGTCGACCTGGTGAGAGTGATGTGGCGTCACGGATCGCCTGGAGAATCCACCTGGGAGCGCGAAGATGATATGAGAGAGCGCTTTCCGCATCTATTCCCGAGCAGTGCATGATGTTGATTCCGAGGACGGAATCATTTCTAAGTTGGGGAGGATGTAACGGTCGGTTTCCGATCGTAAGTTCTTTGTGCACGTGTGCTTGATCGTGCACGTTTTTATTTTAGACTTTGTTTGTTTCCGAACCCTATCGTGTGATATGTCGTTGTGACTCTCTCTGAGGGTACTACATTTGCCGTGTTGACTTGCAACGTCATTTCACGGGCCGTTCGCCCACGATTTGACCTTTTCCGAGGAGACGTCGCGTATCGCACTTTTGACTTGAGGCGTTTTTATTTTTAATTTCGTTTCTCGTCATCGAAATTGTAATCCGTCTCTTCCGACTTCTTGCTCTCGTCGCCCCGGTCATCCCGGTATTTTTTTCTTATAATTTTTGGGCACCGTTTGACCCTTGTGCGCTAGTAGAGCCAGTTAATTACGAGATTACCCCTAACAAACTTAACCCTATTAAACCCTAGCTAACCCTAATAGGCAGCCCCCTCACGTGTAAGCATCCCCTAGTCACGTGGGCCCCACCCCTACTTAAGAATCTAGGGCTTTTCACGTTTTTTTTCACAGCCGCACACAAATCATCTGCGCCGGCCCTAGAAACAAGCATCCTCACGTAAACCCCTCTTTCTCTCCCACCTAGCCACCGCTGGAGGCCGCTGATCGACGCCGACCATCTCCAGCAACCACCCCCGACCTCCCCTCTCTCGCCGGAGCTCCTAGCCGCCGCCGGAAGCCGCCGCAATTGCCTGAAAAGCGCACAGCAGCAGCTGCAGCTCGCCACGGCCGCCGCCGCCGCTGCCGCCGCCACCGGAGCCCCCTCGCCGTCGCCGTGAACCCCCCCTCTGCCCCCTCTCGCTGTTGGCTACGACCCAAGGCCGCAAACTCCTCTGAAACAACGAGTTTACTCGCTGTTTTGCGTGTTTGGCGTCGTACCGACGCGTCGCCAAGATCTCGCCGTTGTCTCTCGCTGTGGGAGTCATCCGATAGCCTCCTGCATCCCCTGGGGGCGTCTTCCTACATCACGAGCATCACTTACGACTCTCGACATCGTAGGCGTAGCGTTCGACGAACCGTTCGCCCTGAGTTGTTGTTACGGTTTCCCAGAAGCCGTAAAACACCATCTCGACACTCCTGTCCACTGTCCAGCCCCTAGCCGCTGTCTGTACTCTCTGACCGCTACCAGAATGTTTCTGGCTACGCTGCCCGTAGCCGAGACACCGCTAGGAGACGATCCGTAGCCGTGCCAGTCAGATCGGTCGCCGTTCAGACACTACGTCCGCTCTACCCCAGACTCCGGACAGGTTGGTTCCCCTATCTCGTAGCGAAACCCCCACAATAGCAAAACTGAAAACCTAACTAAAACCGGCAACTTAACTCAGTAAATTTATTTTCTGCTCTCTTAAATCGATGTGTAACCGTAGACCGACGTTTGGACTTTTGACTGTGCACATAGGATAGAATCGTCGGATAGGCTGATCGGACAACTTGACTCGTGACAGTTAGGGTAGCCACGCCTAACTTAGAAATGAACCTAATTAGGATTTGACGAAAATCGCGACTTGACACCGTCGCTGTGATCTCTTTCAGACGGACTACGGCGGACGCGACGACTAGACGAGACGCCCCGGACAGACGACGCACTCGCTATTCCAGGCAAGTGTACCCACTTGCGATTTGACTGTGCTTTAGTTCTAGTTGTAGAACTATTAGATTGTGTGTGATGAGAACCGGACGTGAAATGATAGCGTCCGGGACGACCCGTGACGGCTCAGACTTGACGACGAAGTCTGAGCCTGACAACAATGAACTGCTGACAACATAGGACTATCTTGTGTGTGCGTGCGTGTGGACACCCTAGAATAACTTTCCCTTCACTTGTCATGTCGTGTCCTGTCACACAAAAAGCCTTCGGGCGTTTCGGATGCTTCCCTCCGCGGAAGTGATCCCTGTTATACAAAAAGCCTTCGGGCGTTTCGGATGCTTCCCTCCGCGGAAGTGATCCCTGTTATACAAAAAGCCTTCGGGCGTTTCGGATGCTTCCCTCCGCAGAAGTGATCCCTGTTACACAAAAAGCCTTCGGGAATTTCGGATGCTTCCCTCCGCGGAAGTGATCCCTGTTACACAAAAAGCCTTCGGGCGTTTCGGATGCTTCCCTCTGCGGAAGTGATCCCTGTTACACAAAAAGCCTTCGGGCGTTTCGCATGCTTCCCTTCGCGGAAGTGATCCCTGTTATACAAAAAGCCTTCGGGTGTTTCGGATGTTTCCCTAGCGGAAATGATCCCTGTAAATCTTGTCCTGAGTTCCTGGGTTTGGGGTTGGGTTGAGCGTGCGCACGGCAAGAGGGTCTGATCCCCCTCGAACCGTAAGGCGTGAACCCTTTCGTGTCTTACTTGTCCTGTCCCGTCTTGTCTTGTCCTGTCAGTCACGTCCCGTCTTGTCTTGACACCTGTAGGATAGTCCCGTAGTCCGTAGCACACGCTACGTCTACTGCTTGCTACGTTTACTTTTTCCTGCTACGCTACTTTTCGTTACTCAGTTATAACCCCAGCATGCTAAAACAACCAGTAAATCATTGTTAAAAGTTGATACACTTGCAGTAGAGTCTGACAGTTTGTGTAGACCTTGCCTGACGTACAGTTTCCTTCTTTTGGTGCTATACGTCAGGTGTGGAGCCAGAGTACGAGTACGAGTCGGACTTGCCAGTTGACTTGGAGCCGGAGGGCGCTGATCCGGTGTACGATCCAGAGGACGATCAGAGTTAGAGATCTTCTGTTGCTGTTCCGGAGTTATCCATTTCAGTTAGAGTGGGTGTGTTGCACTCTTACTTTCTCGTCTAGGTTGGGTGCTTGCACCATTAGTTTCCCTTTCAGCTGTTGTAGCCGTTTACGGCATTGTTAGACTCTCAGTACTTTGATGATAAATTTTGGAATAAAATGAAATGTTTCTTTTCAGTACTTTGTTATTTCGTACTAACTTGCAGGGACCTGTACTTTCGCTATGGAAAACTACAGACGCTTATTGGGTCTGGGCTCTTAGCCCCGGCCTAAGCGGGCCTTCGTCACGCTTCGCCTCCGACCTTTTTGGGAAGCGGGGCGTGACAACTCTTCCTGTCATGCTTAAATTCCTTATCTGTACGCATTTAAATTACAACTTGCCATGCCATGTCATCCATGCTTGAGTGTTGCATTCGTAGCACACGCTACGTACTTCCTTATTCAGGTTAGGCTCCTGCGTTGCAGGCACAACCCTATGCCAAATACACTTCCTGGCTCGTGATCCAGAAGCGGGCTACATGTGTTGGTCAAAAGCCAATGCCCGATTACACGTGGAGGGGTAGGGTTAAGCGACCTCTCAGCGTAGAAGTGTGCCCGTACAGCCACTTCAGCTGTAAGGCGTAAACTCTGAGCACAACATGTTTACTTGACTTGTCAAATACATGTGATTGTTTAGTAGCTTTGCTACCTATGCCATGATGTACTTGTGTCTTGTTAAACTTGCTGCCATGTCATACTTGTCGCATCTATTTAATTGTTGCATCCATACTTTAAAATGCCATGTCATCGCACATTTTTAGAATTGCTAGGTTGTTTTACCTTCCTTTTAGTTTCCTTGCACAAGTCTCTTGTAGACTTGCTGACATGCGCCCTCGTCTCTTTGGGTGTCGCATGTTAGTTGCTGAGCCAGAGACCGTTGCTGAGGACGAGGAGTTTGTCGAGATTGAGCCTGGGTCCACTGCTGATGTGGAGTACGAGGACACCGGTGACCAGTCGTAGAGTTTTCCTTCGTCGTTACTTTCTGCTTAGTCTGTTGTTAGGTTTTCGGTGCGTAGCACCTTTCCTCGTCTGTACTTTTACTTTTGTTGGCCTTGCTGGGGCCTTTTAGACTCTTTTCTTTAGCCTGGTGGGTTTTCTGTGATGTTGAAATTTATTATGGACATTCTGAGATTGAAATAATTTTATATGTCTCTTTTCTTTGTTATTATTTTTATTCTGCATTGTATTTGCAAGGACCTATACTTGGTTATTCCAGACGCTTTACAGACTGGAGCCTCACAGCTCTAAGTCTGAGCGGACTTCTCACGCCTCGCCTCCATTTTAGGGAAGCGGGTCATGACAGGTTTTATTGGTGGCCCATGCAGGTCCCTCTTGCAACTACGAATTATCGGAACAACGATAATAAAAATAGAATGTCCATTAAATAAATTAAAACATCCAAGTCATAAGACTTGAGTATAATTCTAATCGTTTTCTATGTAACTAGGTGGTAGGAAGACTTAGTTAGACGTCTGTGCTGGCTAGTTAGAAGTCCCTGATTGTTGGTTAGACTCCATGCTAGAAATTGATTTAATCATCTTAGGAGTTACCTTAGAGGCTCATGCCTAGCTCTGACCATAATAGACTTCTAGAATTTCTTTAATCGTTCACTTGGGTTCATCAATTCCGGGCCAAGCTGAACGCAGTTCATTATAGTCTAGTTCCTTAGGTAGTCTTAGCATTAAGCTTCCTAATCTTTAGTTGGTCGACCGTAGGAGTTCCCCGTAGATTTTCATGAGTCATATCCTAGGCGCATTTATGTTTTGCTCATACGACCATTTCCTTGCCCTCGATTCACGAGATTGCCTCATGACGATCGTCGTTAATTTTCGAATCTCTTCATTACAAATGTTGAATCTTTTGAAAGTATTTTCGATTTCCTTATTCGCTAAGTTTAAATTCGTTCGAAAAATTTTAATATATATACTTAGATTTCATACTCTCCCGTTGACTTAAATTCATTTTTTTGAATTTCGAAACTTTTGTCGAGATTTTGATTACTACTTTATAATATTTTTTCCAGCCTATACTTTTCGTGTCTATATAAATACCTTGTCCCTTTTCATATACTAATTTTATTCTGAACTGTATTTCTATTTTTCCCTAATTCGATTTATAATTTTCTTTTCTTAATTATCCCATTAAAACTTATTCGAATAACTCATCGCGCTTACCTTTAATCTATTTCTCTAAGTTACATGGGACTTCAACATTCAGCGTGACGATTTTTTTACTCATCATATTCATACTTCAAAAATTTTGTAAAATACTATCCCCATTTAAATCTATCTCCAATTACAAAATAATTCATTCACCTCCATACTCATTATTTTACGTCTAATCATTATGTCGTGATTTAACTTTCATGCTACCCTTCTACGTTTTATTAGAATATTACTATATTTTTATTTTATAACTTACATTTTAT
This sequence comes from Scilla litardierei, assembly GCA_030789695.1. NCBI lineage: Eukaryota > Viridiplantae > Streptophyta > Magnoliopsida > Asparagales > Asparagaceae > Scilla > Scilla litardierei. The sequence continues at coordinate 184,808,492 of CM061141.1, read as the reverse complement.
TATATCCATATTTCGTACTTTATATCTCCCTTACCTACTTGATTATTCTGAACTATATTTTGTTCCACCCAACCAAGCTTTTCCCCTTATATGTCGCCTTATCTGAACCCGTCTATTCTGTTCTTGTTTCATTTCAATTTCGATTTCGGTTTTCTCAATATTGTTGGGCTATTACATTAGTGCTTACCATTGTATACGTGAACCTTATTATAGTTGGTGGGCACATTAGTATAGATTGTGATGTCATTGTAGTGCATTTAATTAATTGGTGTATATGAAGTTGTATGTGTGTTAGTATTTGTAAATTTGTGTGTGGTTAGCTATACCACTCTAGGGATGTCTGTGTATATAAGAATTAGTATTGGAACATCTACTGGGGGTGTATGTAGTTAGAGATACTTATGTAATGCCCTACAAGCTACTGCACAAGTACTAGAGGGGGGGTGAATAGTACTTTAAAAATAACAAGGAGTATAATTTCTAATTATAGTGCAAACAACTACCAAATCAATTTGCGGAAGCTTAAATTGAATGACAACAACAAAATTAACAATGCTAACAAAAGATGTTACTGGGTTCGGATCCACCCAAGTCTCCCCGACTTGTTCCCGGTGATCCTACGTCCCAACCACCCGGATCCCCTCCGGATACTTAGGTTAGAAACCCTAACCCAAGATTTCCACTATGATATCTTGTGAAAAACCTTCACAAGATCAAATCATACATGCAATGGCAATAGTGAATCCCAAAACCCGGGATCACAACCTTCTCTCACAACCGAGAGAATCACCAAGCAATATAAATGAGTTTATAATGAAATAAACAATCTTACCACAAAATCCTATACCTTGAGTTTTCTTACCAAATAGGTGCAAGGAGGGATTTGAGGAAGATGAAGTCACCAAGACCTAGCACCAAAGAAATGACCAGCAATGGGTGCCTAGGAGTGATTTGGAGACTTGAATCAAGCTAGAGCTTGAAGGGCTCACCAAGAACAAACTTCTCTCAAGATGGATTCTAGATCTAGAAAGTGAGAGAATGGATTTCTTGTGAGGAAGAGAGCTTTGGAAATGAGTGAGAATGTCTATCTCTTTCAATCTCAATGAATCTCTTAATGGCAGCTCTAACCTAGAGAGAAATGACCAAGGTTCATATTTATAGGGTCCCATAAAAACGAGTTAGGTCAAATCTCAACGGTTAGAAATCTGAAGCAACTAGTCGGTCAAAGAGCAACCACTGACCAACTAGTTCATCAACTAGTCGGTCAGTCAAACAACATGGACCGACTAAGTGATGAACAGTGAGGAGATTGAATTTCAGACCTAGAAATCTAGTCGGTCCAAGAAGACTTTCTGACCGACTAGTTTCACAACTAGTCGGTCGGTCAGTGAACTTCGACTGACTAAGAGTCAAAACAAATAGTCTGAATACAAATTGATTTAGTCGGTCCAAGAATAAATGTTGACCGACTAGATTATCAACTAGTCGGTCACCAAACGTTCTTAGACCGACTAATGATAAACAGTAACTTAGGAGAAAATTAGCATGAACAGTAAAGCTCAACTAGTCGGTCAAAGAAGCATCACTGACCGACTAGTTCACAAACTAGTCGGTCGGTGAGTCAACGTAGACCGACTAACTGTAAACAGTACTGAGCATGAAAAGATTAACTCAAGTTAGTCGGTCCAAGAAGCTTTGCTGACCGACTAGATCACCATCTAGTCGGTCAGTTCTTCTTCTTGAACCAACTAACATGCACGAATAAGTCCGAATCGAAGCACGATGCTTCGAGGAAGTTAGAATGGACTTCTACTAAGATCCTAGAGCTACGATATGAGCGTTATGAAGATAGAATTGTAAGATATACTCAAGGCTTAACATTCTATAGAGCGAAGCTAAAAGACTTTAAATAAAACCTTAAGTAACGGTCTTCGAGAGCTTCGATCAATTCTTCATGACTTCCAAAACGGTCCAAAAGCTTCAACGAAGCTTTAGGCAATGAATACGAGCTTTGAGAAGTCTTGAGATGTCGCTTTGATTGTTCTCGTGAATTTGGCGACGATCTCTAATATTGCGCTCACAAATTGTTAGTTTATGAATTATTTATGTTTGCTCATCATCCAAAACCAAATCCGGGGAGTCCAATATTCAACATTCTCCCCTTTTTTGGTGATGACAAACCAACATAAATAATAATCAAAAATAATGATTCAATTGTAAAATACTTACTCCCCCTGCATTGATGACACGTTAATTCCAAAATGAATATATATAAAATGCATCAATCAGACGAGTAAGATATACAACGAGAATCGATTTTAGAAATATCGGATTTTGAAAATCCTTATATATATCTTAACTCCCCCTGAATCTAACACATCAAATTAGATTCTTGGAAATTGAGTTAAATTTTCATTTGCCCTATTTATTATCATTATCTCTCCCCCTTTGGCATTATCCCAAAAATGGGGGGCATACAACGACAACAACTAGGAAAAGGAAAATCCAACATCGGGAGTCGTAGATGTTGACGATGGACCTAATTGACACCAAGGGAAAAGCGATGAAATCAAATCAAGGTGTGCCAAATTGTCCATCATCAAAAAGCGAAAACTAAAATCATCAAAAATACCAAATATTAATTCAGTTATTGAATAAAGGAACAAACCCTCCAATATTCAATATTCTTGATTAAATTTGTGCATGGAAAACAATTCTATACAATCATAGAAATATAATCTATTTAACCAAGGTTTTAAGCGTCGAGCGACGATTTCACATATCATATGCATTGAATGAATATTAAATGTGCACGACGAAGTAAAAACAAAGCGAACATCGATGTATATATATATATATGAATACCATGAGTACATCCAAAAAATCACATCGAGTACATCATTTCAAGTGCAACATACCATCTATATAAACATCAAAAAGGTACAACAGAATCATCCAAACACCATCATCAACATCCAAAATACATCACATGCACCGACACCCAAAAAAATCATAATACATCAAATCACCACCCAAACTCCATCCCATCCTAACCTAAAACACTCTCAACAAGATGTATCATCCAATGAACATAGGAGAGGCCTCGAAACAGACGATCACGAGGAAGTGGCAGGATCAGCAGTCTCCGCTGGTCCAGTCGAGGGAGTGGACTCAGGCTCTGCTAGGAGGAGTGGCGTGTCAACAGACGGGATCATCGGGGCATGAGTGGAAACAACGACGACAGGCTCAACGGCTGGGGTATCAACAGGAACATCAGCAGGCAAATCAGGAGCAGGGTCGTCAACAGGAGCAGCAGCAGCATCAGAAGTCTGATCCACTGGTGCAGAAGTCTCTGGAGCACCGAAAGAGGTGCCAGCTCCAGGAGCAGATGTGGTAGCAGCAGCAGCAGTGGCCTCATCGCCACGAGCTAAGGAGGTGACAAGCTCATCAATATCCTCATCGTCCATCTCCTCATCCTCAGACACAGGAGGAGGAAGCTGAACGCCCATCAAACTAGCCATACGGCAAACGACCTCCTCGGTACGAGCCAAACGCGACTCGTGACGACGAAGTAGCCGGACGACATCATCAAGTGTGGTGGTAGGAGGAGGGGCAGCAGCAGCTGAGGGAGTGGCCTGGGAAGCAGAAGTAGTCGACCGTTGCACGTGACGGAGTGCCGCAAGAGATTTCTTGACGGCCGTCGCGTTCAGGGGAGGACCCAAGGGACGCTCATCATCCGGGGGCAAAGGGACACCAAATCGACGGAGAACCAAGGTCAGAAGACACAGATACGGGAAGTGCGCAGATTTAGTGGTCTTGCGAATACACTCGAAAGAGTCCATCTTGTCGAGTATAATGCGAGCCCAATTAATCTCGCTACCCATGAAAAGAGCGTAAATCAATTTCAGAAACGGCTGAGAGGGAAGTGAAGAAGATCCGTACTTGGGAAGAAGGCAGGATTTCAAGATCAGGTTAATCACCCAAGCATTCGGCTTGAATGATTTGGAAGGGACGCCAATGAATGCAGGGGGGATAACCTGGAAGATTTTAGCTAGGGTCCGCTGATCGAGGGAGAAGATATCGTCTACAGAGATGTCAGACAGGAGGAGGCCACACGACGAGCAACCTATCAACTCCCCCAAGATCTCTGACGTGAGGACTATCGGAGTCCCCAAAACAGAAGTCTCGATGGAGTGAGTCTCACTGTACTGACCCCAGGAACGATTGGCATAAAACAGCTTGACCAGGCGAGGATAGGGTCGAGGGTTCTCCTTAGGGTCAAATCTAAGGTAGTCCAAGAGGCCACTATAGGATAACAGATCCGCAAGGCCAAGAAAATCAGAAAACTGAACGTAATGCTCCAACAGCAGTGGGCAGTGCTCTATACGGTTGTAAGCCGCTAGACACTGAGGGTCGTCGCGACACAACGATATATCTACACCGCCGACTGGCATCAGACCTTTACCCTTAGCCTTACGGGTCTTAGGAGGAGGTGGAGGAGGGGGTGGAGTAGGTGCCTTCTCGGGATGTTCAGGAGTGTATTCTTTCTCGGAATCATCCTCGGAATCACTATCTGAACGCTCACCGGGAGGGGTAGGAGCACGGAACTTTTTGGGTTTAGGTTTGGGCTTAGAAGATTGGCCGGTAGGTTTGGGCTTGGACGTCCTCTTCCTCTTCAACAGTGTTGAAGACGAAGAGGGGGGACGAGTGGTCTTGGCCCTACGCTTAGGAGGGGTCGAAGCGGTCGCGGCCTCTATGGTCATGGGGGATGCCCCAGAAGAGGTAATCGGAATTCTCGTTCTTGCCATGATCGCGGCACAACGAGTACAATCAAGCGACGTATGATAAGATCAAGCAATCCTAAGCTCAAACCCTAGAACCTAAAATAACCTAAGCTCAAACCTAAGAGTAATTTTGAAACCCTAGAGAAGGATTCAAGCCCTATGACAAACCCTAGAGATGAAAACGAGACCTAGGAAGGAGGGAGTTACCTAGGGGAGTGATCGACGGCGACTGGCGGCGGAGTTGGCCGAAAAAATGGCCGGAGAACGACGGAAGTCGAAAGGGCACGAGCGGGGTTTGAGGGTTTTTCGAGCTGGAGAAACGAAAGAGACCGACTAGAATGAAAATCAATCGGATAGAATGAGATTAAGTCGGTCGAGAATGCGAAAAGACGTGACTGCCCTAGAGCACTTAGTCGGTCACAGTTCAAGCACTGACCGACTAGATTACGATCTAGTCGGTCGGTCAATGAGCTTAAACCGACTAAGTCGAAACAGAGGCAAAACGAAAATTCTAGGGCTAGAGTTAGTCGGTCACAGTTCAATAACTGACCGACTAGTTTTCAATCTAGTCGGTCGGTAAGTGAACTGTGACCGACTAAAAGAAGTCAATAACAAGGAAAGGTCAAAGCTTGAACTAGTCGGTCTGAGTTCACTAGCTGACTGACTAGATGTGCATCTAGTCGATTGGCTGATGAACTGAAACCGACTAGAAGAGTCCAAAAGTTGATAAATAAGATCTCTCCACAAAACACTTGGACGAAACATCATAACCCTCTCATAAGTCATCTAAACTACCCCATAAAACATCGAAATCTCAAATACGACATTCAAATAAGAATTCGAGCAAAAATTCAAACATATCACATAAAATCCCCAAAAATTCAATAAATCTAGCATGAACGAAATATCACAAAATATAATAGCATGCAAGATAATTGAATGAAACATGAATCCTATATCTCGGATTCACCCATAATCCCCAATTCTCGACGCAACCGCACAATGGAGTCCTCCTTTAGGGGTTTCGTGAAAATATCGGCGAGTTGCTTTTGGGTTTCAACGTGCACTAAAATGATGTCCTTTTAGCAACATGATCATCTAAAAAATGGTGTCGGACATCTATGTGTTTAGATCGGGAATGGTGCACCGGATTCTTTGCAAGACAAATAGCACTTTGGTTATCCACCATGATAGGGCTAGTATCACAATGAATACCAAAATCCTTCAGTGTGTGTCTCATCCAAAGAACCTGGGCACAAGCGGCACCGGCGGCAATGTATTCCACCTCGGTGGTTGAAAGTGATACCGAATTTTGCTTCTTGGAAAACCAAGAGACAAGGGAATTTCCTAAAAAACGGCAAGTGCCACTAGTACTCTTCCTGTCGGATTTGCATCCCGCATAATCAGCGTCACTATATGAGACTAACTCATATGTGCTAGATTTCGGATAAAGTAATCCAAAATCTAAAGTGTAACTTAGATAGCGAAAAATACGTTTAACCGCTACTAAGTGAGAATCCTTAGGTTGAGACTGATAACGAGCACAAATACAAACGGCAAACATAATATCGGGCCTACTTGTGGTAAGATAAAGTAAACTACCTATCATACCTCGATATAGACGAATGTCTACATCTTTTCCGCCCGTATCTTTATCAAGATGTGTTGTAGTGCTCATAGGAGTCTTTTTCCCGGAGGCATTCTCCATTCCAAATCGCTTTAGCAACTCCACTGTGTATTTCGTTTGGTGGATGAAAATTGCATCGTTCAATTGGCGAATTTGGAGACCTAAGAAATATTTGAGTTCGCCCATGTGGCTCATCTCAAATTGCTCCTTCCTAACATTAGAAAACTCTTCGCAAAGAGTGAAGTTAGTAGCACCGAAAATGATATCTTCAACATAAATTTGAACTAATAAAATATCATTATTCGCATGCTTAACAAAAAGTGTAGAATCGTCTTCGCCCATTTTAAAATTCAAATCCAAAAGAAAATTCTTTAGGCGATCATACCAAGCTCGAGGAGCTTGTCTCAAACCATAAAGAGCTTTCTTTAGTTTAAAAACATGATTTGGAAATTTTTCATTTATGAAGCCCGGAGGTTGAGAAACGTAAACTTCCTCAACGACATCTCCGTTTAAAAATGCACTTTTAACATCTATTTGAAATAATTTAAAATTTTTATGGCATGCAAAAGACAATAATAGTCTAATTGATTCTAATCTAGCTACCGGAGCGAAGGATTCTTCGAAATCGATACCTTCCTCTTGTCGATAGCCTTGAGCTACTAACCGAGCTTTGTTCCGGACGACGACTTGGTTTTCGTCGGTTTTGTTCTTGAAGATCCACTTTGTCCCTATGACGGTGTGGTTCTTCGATGGCAAAGGAACAAGCTCCCATACCTCATTCCTCTCGAATTGAATGAGTTCCTCCTCAATGGCAAGGATCCAAGCACTATCTTCGCACGCTTCAACTATATTCTTTGGCTCTATCGATGAGGCAAAGGCACAATTGGCGAAGTGGTTGACTTGCGATCTCGTCTTGACTCTATCATGAATATTGCCAATGACTTGCTCATGGGGATGGTCGCGAACGGTATGAAGCCGCTTGGGAATACCGTGATCACTAGGTACATTCTCAACAACTTCATTAGTCGGGTTAGTATCAATAGAATCAATTGAATCAATAGACTTAGAATTTTCAAACGAATCAAATAAAACGTCCATAGAATCATCATCATTTGAAATTCTAGAAGTAGTAAAATTCTCATTAAAAGAGACATGTAGTGATTCCTCGATCGTAGAGGATCTTTTGTTGTATATCCGGTAGGCTTTGCTACGTGAGGAATACCCAACAAATATCCCCTTATCTGATCTCGGATCAAACTTGTCCAAATTATCATATGTGTTTTTAATAAAACATTTTGCGCCGAAAACACGAAAATGTTTAACTTGAGGCAATCTACCAAACAACAATTCATAGCAAGTTTGTTTGGTGCCGGGCCTCAAAAGTATTCTATTAAACACATAACAAGCGGTGTGTTCCGCTTCCGCCCAAAATTGATAACCAAGTTGACTATCTTCGAGCATAGTGCGAGCACACTCCACAAGCGTTCTATTCTTCCTCTCAACAACACCATTTTGAGGAGGTGCGCGAGGGAAAGAAAACGTGTGAGTAATTCCAAGATCATCACAAAAATTTGAGAAAGACTCATTCTCAAATTCACCCCCATGATCACTACGAATAGTGACAATGGTGGTTCCGATGAGATTTTGTACTTTCTTCACAAATATTATGAAGTTTTCAAAAGCTTCATTTTTATTACATAAGAAAAATACCCATGTAAATCTAGAATAATCATCGACGATGACAAGACCATATCTTGCATTTCCTAAGGAAGCAACTCTAGTAGGCCCAAATAAATCTAGATGTAATAGCTCTAGTGGCCGTTTAGTAGAAATGCTTTTCTTAGGTTTAAATGAAGATTTAGGAAGCTTGCCACGTTGACAAGAATCACAAAAACTTTTCTTTTCAAAAACGAGCTTCGGAAAACCTTTAATGGAATTTAATTTTGAAAGCTTATAAAGTGTTCCAAAGTTCACATGTCCAAAGCGTCGATGCCATAAGTGTTGTTCACTTGTGTTGGCAACGAGACATTGTTCATATGACTTAGGAAGATCCAAAATATAAATATCTTTATGGCGTGTGCCGGAAAATAATAACTTATTATTATCATTTGAAATATGACATAATCCTTTCGCAAAGCTAACTTTGTAACCTTTGTCACAAAGTTGGCTTATTGAAATAAGATTATGATTTAAACCGTTAACTAGATAAACATCACTAATTAAGGGTTTAGATGGGTTACCCACTTTACCAACACCGACGATGGTTCCGCTCTCGTTGCCTCCAAAGACTACCCGGTTCCCATTAGCAATGGGCACCACTCCGGAAAGCAATTGAGCATCGCCCGTCATGTGTTTTGAACACCCGCTATCGAGTATCCAATTGCCTTTGGAGCTAAATTTAAATTTGTTGCTCCTTTTCTTTTTCTTTTCCGTGAGTACCTAAAGATAGAAAATTTCATATCATGGTACCCAAGGTCATTGGGTCCTTAAAGGTTAGACCTTTGGAAGCCAAGTCCAATTGGACATAGACTTCACCACATAATTTCTACTATGCACAACATCCGAAAAATAAGCATTCATATACACTTGTTTTTCATCCATGCTTGTGTCCTTTGGGCTCCAAATAGTGAAAATCTTGGGAGCCCTCATCCTATTGGGTGCATGCATGCGACGTTGATTTCTACGTGATGCATGTTGTGGATAGGCATAAGGAACATGATGGAATGGTGCACGACGAGAATTATTCATATGATGAGGTGGGTGAACATATGCATGTGTGGGAACACGTGCGTGAGGGTGTCTCACATGGTGTGCACGTGCACGAGAATGTGTTCCATAAAAATCATCATATGTGTTAGCCGGTGGAGTAGGACGTGTGTTCCTACGTGGCATGGTATTGGTGTACATATAAGCATGCCCCTTCTTTGGAGGTCCACCCAAGGTGGGTTTCTTTCTGAAAGTGGGTGTGGACGAGGTGGAAGCACCATTGGTAGAAGAACTACCAATAGAGTGTTTGCTACCACTCGTTGAGGCATCGGAAGTTGGCCTAACAAAAGTAGTGACCGACTTGGATGACTTTCCCAAAGTATACCCCAAACCAACATGGTGTTTGGCCGGGAGTAAGACACTTAGGATATTATCCAAATGGCCCTTACCCTTATTGAATTCATTGATTCGGCCTAATGTGTTCTCATATTTCTTGGTGAGAGAACGCAAAGAAGTATCCAAAGTGGATACTTGCGATGTGAGCACATAAACACGAGATTTAAGACTTTCATTCTTAATACTCAAAGTCGAGTTTTGAGAAGTTAAATCCTCTATCTTATGTTCTTCCGGATCCTCAATGCTAACATGTTCAAGTTTAGATTTGAGATTAACAATCTCATTTCTTAACTCTTCAACAACGGTGTCGTTGTTGGTGATGATAGTCTTAGGCGAGGTTTGAATGCTAGCTAGGTCATCTTTTACTTTAGTATATCTATTTACTAATTTAGTGTATTTAGACCATAATTGAGAGTTGGCATTCCTAAGATCATCCATGGTTACCTCATCGCCTTCGTTGTCGCTATCATCGGAGGAGGAAGATCCTTGATCATGCTCCTCTCTTGCCATGAAGCACATGTGCGCTTGCTCCACTTTCTCATCGTCCGACTCTCCGCTTGAGGAATCCTCGGAGTCGGTGAATGTTTCTCCGACAAGTCCCTTTTTGTATCCCTTTTTGTACTTCTTGGACTTGTCGAACTTCGGCGCCTTCCACTTCTCTTTTTGCTTGCTTTGAGGACAATCCGCTTTGATGTGTCCTGGCTTATTGCATTTAAAGCACAAAGGTGGAGAGGCGTTAGTAGAAGTAAATTTAGATTTTTGTTTGAAGTTACCCTTTCGAAAGAAGTGATTGAACTTATTTGCCATGTGTGCAATGGATTCCATGTCCATTTCTTCTTCCGAGTCCTCATCATCGGTAGAGGTGGATGAAGCCGCCTTGAATGCAATCGCCTTTTTCTTAGGCACGTCTTGGTTCAAATAGGACTTCATATTTTCTTGTAACTTCACCTTGCTATCTTTGCGTACCTCGTATGACATCAAAGTACCCATCAATTGAACTACGGTATACTTATTCATGTCATTACCTTCCTCGATGGCGAAGGTACGTTTCTCCCAAGAAGAAGGAAGTCCTTCGATAAGCTTCGAACACTTCTCCTTTTGGGTGTAGGATTTGCCGAGAGCTTCCAACTCGTTCATTATGTCGACGAAGCGAGCATAATACTCCTTCATCTTTTCTCCCTGTTCCATATGAAACAATTCGTAATCTCTATTGACTACCACGAGTTTAGAATCTCTTACCCGACTCGTTCCTTCATTCAAAATGAGGAGCGAATTCCAAATTTGATATGCACTCTTACATGTGCATATCTTATTAAAATCTTCGGGTTCCAAAGCACATTGTAAAGCATTCATAGCTTTGGCATTTGCAATCTCCGCGGCGACCTCCGCGGTAGTCCACTTGTCGAAATCTTCTTCGGTAGGCACATTGTACTCTGACATGGTAATTCTCCACAAGGAGGCACTCCGGAGGAACGTTTCCATCCGGCATTTCCAATATCCATAATTGACGCCGTTGAAGAATGGAGGCCTAGCGAGGAATGTCCTTCCATGACCGAAGACGCTCCTTCACGGTTCCTGAAGTATCCATAATCCGCAGGTGGACGAACGGTCATGTTGTCATTGGCAGACATAGCTAAGTATCTGGCTCTGATACCAAATGTAATACCCTACAAGCTATTGCACAAGTACTAGAGGGGAGGTGAATAGTACTTTAAAAATAACAAGGAGTATAATTCCTAATTATAGTGCAAACAACTACCAAATCAATTTGCGGAAGCTTAAATTGAATGACAACAACAAAATTAACAATGCTAACAAAAGATGTTACTGGGTTCGGATCCACCCAAGTCTTCCCGACTTGTTCCCGGTGATCCTACGTCCCAACCACCCGGATCCCCTCCGGATACTTAGGTTAGAAACCCTAACCCAAGATTTCCACTATGATATCTTGTGAAAAACCTTCACAAGATCAAATCATACATGCAATGGCAATAGTGAATTCCACAACCCGGGATCACAACCTTCTCTCACAACCGAGAGAATCAACAAACAATATAAATGAGTTTATAATGAAATAAACAATCTTACCACAAAATCCTATACCTTTAGTTTTCTTACCAAATAGGTGCAAGGAGGGATTTGAGGAAGATGAAGTCACCAAGACCTAGCACCAAAGAAATGACCAGCAATGGGTGCCTAGGAGTGATTTGGAGACTTGAATCAAGCTAGAGCTTGAAGGGCTCACCAAGAACAAACTTCTCTCAAGATGGATTCTAGATCTAGAAAGTGAGAGAATGGATTTCTTGTGAGGAAGAGAGCTTTGGAAATGAGTGAGAATGTCTATCTCTTTCAATCTCAATGAATCTCTTAATGGCAGCTCTAACCTAGAGAGAAATGACCAAGGTTCGTATTTATAGGGTCCCATAAAAACGAGTTAGGTCAAATCCCAACGGTTAGAAATCTGAAGCAACTAGTCGGTCAAAGAACAACCACTGACCGACTAGTTCATCAACTAGTCGGTCAGTCAAACAACATGGACCGACTAAGTGATGAACAGTGAGGAGATTGAATTTCAGACCTAGAAATCTAGTCGGTCCAAGAAGACTTTCTGACCGACTAGTTTCACAACTAGTCGGTCGGTCAGTGAACTTCGACCGACTTAGAGTCAAAAACAAATAGTCTGAATACAAATTGATTTAGTCGGTCCAAGAACAAATGTTGACCGACTAGATTATCAACTAGTCGGTCACCAAACGTTAGACCGACTAACGATAAACAATAACTCAGGAGAAAATTAGCATGAACAGTAAAGCTCAACTAGTCGGTCAAAGAAGCATCACTGACCGACTAGTTCACAAACTAGTCGGTCGGTGAGTCAACGTAGACCGACTAACTGTAAACAGTACTGAGCAAGAAAAGATTTACTCAAGTTAGTCGGTCCAAGAATCTTTGTTGACAGACTAGATCACCATCTAGTCGGTCAGTTCTTCTTCTTGAACCAACTAACATGCACGAATAAGTCCGAATCGAAGCGCGATGCTTCGAGGAAGTTAGAATGGACTTCTACTAAGATCCTAGAGCTACGATATGAGCGTTATGAAGATAGAATTGTAAGATATACTCAAGGCTTAACATTCTATAGATCGAAGTTAAAAGACTTTAAATAAAACCTTAAGTAACGGTCTTCGAGAGCTTCGATCAATTCTTCATGACTTCCAAAACGGTCCAAAAGCTTCAACGAAGCTTTAGGCAATGAATACGAGCTTTGAGAAGTCTTGAGATGTCGCTTTGATTGTTCTCGTGAATTTGGCAACGATCTCTAATACTACGCTCACAAATTGTTAGTTTATGAATTATTTATGTTTGCTCATCATCCAAAACCAAATCCGGGGAGTCCAATATTCAACAACTTAATAATGGTTGAAATAATATGTTGGTAAGATTGTGTGTATATTAGGTATAGTGATATTAGGGTACTTATAGTTAAATGTGAGTGCCTATTATTTGATCCATATGTTAGTACGTGTGGGCGTGTGCTCGTACGTAGGTATGTGCTTACTATATGAATATGGGTGATATACGTATGGTAATAAGATTATAATTTTGTTTGGTATTGCTTGCCTTTACGGGATGTTGTGTGTGCGCGTATATACCATGAGGTATACACGACTATTGTATGTCGTGACTATGCATGGATAGGTATAGGTAGTAGTGTACTGAATATATATTTAATATTGCTATGTATTTTTATTATAGGTATGTGTCTAAACGATGCATGTATATAAGGGATAATGAATTTGATTATATACGTGTGCTGATGCTTGTAATATTGTTATGGTATGTATGTGGTTGTGTTGGTAGATATATATATACATATTGGAGTGGTATTGGTATAGTATAGATACCGTGTTATGTATTTATAGTATTCTGATGCGGATTTTGAGTCTCACTCAAGCTTGAGTGGGTATACTCTAAGTACATTGTTACATATGTCTGTGGTTTGCGTTTAGTACCATGAATATAGCGTTGGATGGTGTATGTATAGCGATAGGATTGTTTGTACCTGGTTGTGTTACGCACATGATTGTGGGTCGCTATACCAGTATATAGTTATAGTTGTTGGTCTTGTGGTATAGTTATTTACTAAGGACTTGCCTGTGTGAACGTATGTGTGCTAACTAAACTAGGTGCGTATATGTGTTGATTACATAGTGGTATGATTGGTATATATGAATGAAATGTTAGCGTGTGTGGGTGTGCACCATGCACGGGTAAGTATGTGCTTAGTTATAGGTTTTTGTAATTATGGCACGCGTGATGAGTCTTGAATATAGTTATAGGACTGTATGTAATGTGAAATATGGTGAAGTATCTGCGTGCATTTGAATGACTATATATTTGTGAAATTCTAGTAATGGTGAATGTATATTAGATATAGTAAACTTGATTTAATAATGGTATGGTGTTATTACATGTGTTGATGTGTTTGGTATTTGATGTATACTAGGAAATATTAGGGATTAGTATACCCATGTTTGTTTTGTGCATAGGTAGTTATCTATACGTGAAGTACTATGATTGTATTTGCTGGTGTGAACTATTTATTTGTTTGTGAGTATGTGTACCATGGTATGTAATAAGTGTTTAATAGTTATATAAGGATGTGCGTGACTATATGAATGATTGAAGTGCGTGTATAAATTTGATTGCCTATGATAGGTATAAGTATAGTGTGTGTATATATATACCTACCTGTAGTGCTAATGTTTGACTACCTAGTGTATATATAAGCACTTGTAGTGACTATACCTGGTTTGAAATATAGTGTGATATGATTGGGGTAGCTACTAGAGTGACTAGATATATTTATAGTTAGAAAGTCCGAGGACGGACTTTATTCTAAGGTGGGTAGGATGTAACGGCCAGTACTCACTGTTCGTTATACGGCTGTGCGTATAGCAATTTCGGGTACATGGTTGGTTTTGTTGCTTTGTATGTGAGTCGTGTCGTTGAGTCGATAGGGCCATAGCACATTGGTTGCATCCTTAGCAAGCCAACCCCCGACGTGTGCCCAACTTGAGATTACTGTCGCCTTGGACCTCGTATCCTTTGTACGTGTATCTTCCTTGGAGTTCGCGTAATTTTTCTTAGCCCTATCTTTCATCCGGACCCTACGATGTGATATGCCGTTGTGAACCTCTCGAAGAGTATTAATTTGTGGAAATATTTTGGAATGTCATTTCACAGGTCGTTCCCCCACAATTTGACTTTGTTTGATGAGGCGTCGTGATTTTCACTTTTGTCGCGAGACCTTTTTATTTTTAGTTTCGTTGCTCGTTTCCCCACTCGTGATCGATCTTCTTAGTTTCGTCTCTCTCGTCGACATGGTCACTCCAATATTTATCTCATAATTTTATGGCCCTGTTTGACACACCTTCAGTGTTTTTCCCAATCTCTTATAGTTTAACCCTAAGTCTCATAGATGTTAACCCCTAACAATTATTTAATAATATTTTCCTCCCTACAGGTTGTCCTAGCCCACTTTCCCCCTTGGCTGCACCCTTACCCAGGTGAGAGAGAGATGGAGAGAGATGAAATTATTTTCCTAATATTAATATTTAAAAAAATCCTACTAACCCTTTCACGTGCTGCATCTTACTGCTCGATCCAAAATGTAACCCAAGAGCACAACCTCGTATGTCGCAAATGCACGAAGATGAATCCCCGGCAACGACGCCAAAAACTTGATTGGCCCCGGATACACACCCGGAGAACGATTGTAGTTTTACCGCAAGTGCACGGTCAAGTGGCGAGCGGGTATCGAACACGAGGAGGTGGTGTTGGCTCCAATCTATCCTAGGTTAGCTCGACTACGAATGTTTTATTGGTGGAGATGGTTATGGAATGATGTAATGGAAATGGTGGTAGATGTCGGTGTCGGTGATAAAGAAGTTAGTCAAATATCGATTCAAATACAATATAATAAAATTGTCTAGGGCTAGGGAATTCCCACTACGGATCGTCATACATCATTGTAAATAGTGAATCTCAATATTACTAGACTTGTGTTGAGGTGAACTAGTTGTAACTGAATATAGAACCAAGCTCATGCTCTCGCGCTATTGCCGGTCTATAGCAACCTAGGATAGGGCCCAATCTCTTGCAAACCCTAGCCTAAGCCACTAGCATTAGGATCGATGTCATCGTTCAATCGCCCTTGGAGCCCACTCTCGTGCAAACACGAGTTACTATCTATGTTGTGATAGTTCGTATTCGTCCAATCTCTTGCAAACGAATATGGGTATAGATTTATAATAAAAATCCTAGCTTTGGTCCAATCTCTTGCAAACCAAGTCTAGAGAATCTCGATTATAAACCTAAATCGAATATCTAGGCCTTCCCATCGATTAGAATCCAATCTCTTGCAAACCCCAATCGATGGAAATCCCTAGCTATCCGTAATAAATCGATCACAACCTAACCTCCTAGCAATTCTAGCAATTTAGAAATTCATTCATCACAAATCTGAAATTAGATCCATATGGTTCATCCCCATGCCCTAGAACAACAAATCTACTCAAGCATAGTAATAACGATATGAGAATCAATAAAAATCATTGCTTGCATACAAAAAGATAGAAAAACAAAGATTCAAATAACAAGAACAAAATACTTAGCTTTGATGAAGATCTTCAATCCAAATACAAGCTTTTAGATCCAAGAGGGGGCCTAGGGCATGGCCTAACCTCTAAAATAATCACTAAGAAAACATCATGGAAACCCCTCTAATGATGGCTACCAACCCCTTATATAGCCCCCCAAAAACCCTAGCAAAAGCCCCTAAAATCGCCCAAAAAATCGTGACCAAACTGCTCCTGTGCAGCCCAGAAATCGCACTTTACGCTGCAGGCGGAGCGGCTCACTTGGCCGAGTGACAAATGTCACTCGACCGAGTGACAAACACTATAAAATTCAAGTAAGTCGGGGGTCTTAGGGGGTCTGTCTTCGGAGGTAACTCGGCCGAGTGTCTTTACTCACTCGGCTGAGGGGCATTCGATACTCGGCCGAGTCGGAACCCTCAATCGCCTGACGGATTCCAGTAAGTCGGCTCCTTCGATGGGTGGATTTTCCCGTGCCACTCGGGCGAGGGGATCTCCATATTCGGCCGAGTGCACGTTGATTTCCTTCTGTGGTGCGTGTCCGGTCCGGTCGGTCGAGCGAGCTTCTTTCCTCGGCCGAGTGAGTGCTTCACTCATCCAAGTGACATGCTGTAGATGCCCAATCTTCTCCGTTTCTCCTCCTCGTCGCTCCTACGAAGTTCGTTCTTTTTCTACCCATCTTCCATCGCCGAATGGCCCTCAAATGAGCCGTGGGTGACTCTCCTTAGCGCTTGCGAACCACTCGATCTCAAATTCGCTCCAAATCGCTCCATATTTCCTGAAATATGACAAAAACAAGAAATAGTGAAAAGCATCGCAATATTGTCGAATAATCGTGAAAAACGCGATATGATCGATCAAAACGGCATGCAAACATGCAGAAAAAAGGTGTAAAATATGGAGTGATCACTTACACCCCACATTCTAATCTATAAGATGACCAAGCTTTATATATTAATATTAGACCTGCATGGGCTACACAGAGGCCCACGTGCTGCCTAGACCAATCTAGTTCCCTTTATATATAACCCAATAAAAACAAACCTATTCTTTTTAAAAAACACGGAAGACCTAGGGCAATAATGTTCACGCAAACAACATCACAGCCTCGCATTCTTCCCTTCATCACGCAAAACCCTTTATCCCCGCACCCTCACCTCGTGAGCATCTCCCCTACGCATCTTCGACCAACCCCCGCACGGCCACGCCCCATTACCATCCTCGTCGGAGGCCCTCCCTCCGACCTAAACCCGGTGGCCGCAGCCGTACTATGCCAGGCGAACGAGCAGCGACAGTGCCCCGACGCTCGACGGCCTTCTCTGACGTGCTCCGCCATCCGACGCTGTCTGCAGCACTGATCGGAGAACGACAGCGCTGCCAGTCACCGCCGGGGCCAGACAGCAGTGCCACATCGCTGTTCGCGACAGCCAGACCCCTCCCTGGCGTGTGTGTGCACTATTGAGCACAGACAGCAGTGCCGCAGGCCGCTTGGATCAGCAGCAGGTCGCTGCTTTGCGCTGCAGCGATGTCTCTTCTCCCCTTCGATGTCAGTAACCCCTAGACCTCGCTGTGACGTGCTTAACGGCATCCCTCGAGCCCGTTCAGCCGCCCCCTATCCGCTGTCCATGCGTGAAGACGTCTTTCTAGCCGTTGTCGACTCACGATGACTTTTGTTAGCTTCGGGGGATCATCTCCTTGTTACGGTTAGTAACGTTCGTGAGAACACATTTTATATGTATTGCTATTAGTTGTTGAAACCATTATAGGTGATTATCAGCTTAGTAACATTAATATAGATGATAACTTGTTTATTCTTAGGGGTGATCATTCGTGTATGCGACTATAAGATGATGATGATGTACAGTAAGTTAACCCTAGTTAACAAGTTAGTAACTTAATGAAATTGGTGTTTGCGTGCCAGTAACGCTTTATATTGATGTTAGCTTGATAACCTACAGGATTGATAACTAGTTTAAACGACTTTTAAATTAACTTGTAACTATACTTGCTATATATAATTAGTCTTGTTAGTATATTAGTTAGCATACTTTTAGGTATCAATTATAAGTTATATTAACCTAGGTTTTTAATTATCATTGTTGTTTAATTGTTGTGCTAGCAACGTGACGACATTATCATGTTAATAATTTCTGTGATCAATAATACTGATGTGTCACTCTTGGAATAGAGAACCTAATTAAAATTAATTTATTAGACGTCCCAGGTTGTCTAATAATTTCTTGTTCCTTCGTAATGAACTCATTCGGGCTCGTGATTTTTATCACAGAGTATCCGTCTTCCTATACCGTACGCACTACAGGAATCCAACCCCTGACGTCGCTACCCGACGTCAGAGTAGCTCTCGCGTCGTGTTGAGGTAAGATCTACACCGTAGAAACCCAACCATCGCATGTTAATTCAAGATTAAAAATCAGTATTTTAATTGTTTAGTAACTCACTAATGAAGATAATCTAATTTGGGACAGTAGGCTGGTGGGTCCGGGCACATAGGTAGATTGGATTGATTGAACGGTGTTTCTAGAACAGTTGATTGCAGGCAAATGAAACTTGCCAGTTCTTTGTTTAGGCCGTGCTTTAGGCCATTTCTTGTTTTAGGCATAAAAGAGACTAGGCGACGAAATGATACTCGCCTAGATGCAATTTTAAGATCTAGCTTGACAACGAAGCAAGATCTGTCACCCTGCCATGTCATTCATGCATTTATACCTGTCACGTTTAAATTTTCATAACTGCATGCTCTTTACTTGTACTCTGCCTGTCACGTTTAAATTCCTTATCTGTACGCATTTAAATTACAACTTGACATGCCATGTCATCCATGCTTGAGTGTTGCATTCGTAGCACACGCTACGTACTTCCTTGTTCAGGCTAGGCAACTGCGTTGCAGGCACAACCCTATGCCAAATACATTCCTGGCTCGTGATCCAGAAGCTGGCTACATGTGTTGGTCAAAAGCCAAAGCCCGATTACACGTGGAGGGGTAGGGTTAAGCGACCACTCAGCGTAGAAGTGTTCCCGTACAGCCACTTCAGCTATAAGGCGTAAACTCTGAGCACGACATGTTTACTTGACTTGTAAAATCCATGTGATTGTTTATTAGCTTTGCTACCCATGCCATGATGTACTTGTGTCTTGTTAAACTTGCTGCCATGTCATACTTGTCGCATCTATTTAATTGTTGCATCCATACTTTAAAATGCCTTGTCATCGCACATTTTTAGAACTGCTAGGTTGTTTTACCTTCCTTTTAGTTTCCTTGCACAAGTCTCTTGTAGACTTGCTGACATGGGCCCTCGTCTCTTTGGGTGTCGCATGTTAGTTGCTGAGCCAGAGACCGTTGCTGAGGACGAGGAGTTTGTCAAGATTGAGCCTGGGTCCACTGCTGATGTGGAGTACGAGGACACCGGCGACCAGTCGTAGAGGTTTCCTTCGTCGTTACTTTCTGCTTAGTCTGTTGTTAGGTTGTCGGTGCGTAGAACCTTTCCTTGTCTGTACTTTTACTTTTGTTGGCCATGCTGGGGCCTTTTAGACTCTTTTCTTTAGCCTGGTGGCTTTTCTGTGATGTTGAAATTTATTATGGACATTCTGAGATTGAAATAATTTTATCTGTCTCTTTTCTCTGTTATTATTATTTTTCTGCTTCGCATTTGCAAGGACCTATACTTGGTTATTCCAGACGCTTTACAGACTGGAGCCTCACAGCTCTAAGTCTGAGCGGACTTCTCACGCCTCGCCTCCATTTTAGGGAAGCGGGTCGTGACAGTGATGGTATAAGGATGAATGATGTATTTTGTTCGGTTTGATGCACATGGTGATGTGCATGCTTTCTGTACCCATTTGATCATATATATATACTAGTCATTACCCGTGCCCATAGGGCACGGTTTATTTAATGGCTGAGTTTTTCTCCCCCACAAATTTCAAGTTCCCCCAAATTTCAAGTTTTCCCACAAACTTTCAAGTTTCCCCCCAAATTTAAGTTTTCCCCCAAAATTTAAGTCCCCCCATAATTGTCATTACCACCAAGGACAAACTTGCCACGTAGGACAAAGCATTGTCCTAGTAGGATAAGATTCAAAATCTTCATAGAACTGGAAAAAAATGGCCGGAAGGAGTGAGAATAAAAAGTGTGGGTGTGTGTGTGGGGAGGGTCCATAGGCAAAAATACAAAAACCGAGGTTGTATGTGCAAAATTCCCCACCTCCTCTTTTATCCCTCAAAATCTTACGTCTATATTTTCTCTTATTCAATTTCCCTGTTTTATATAATAGATATCCAAATTATCTTATCCAATTTCTCATGTCCAAATTCTCTTATCAATTTCTCTTGATAACATCCGTCTTTTATATAATAGATATCCCTTATCCAATTTCTCTTGTCCAATATCTCTTATCCAATTTCTCTTGATAACATCTCTCGTTTGTAATATAGATATCTCTTATCCAATTTCTCTTGATAACATCACTCTTATCCAATTTCTATTGTCCAATATCTCTTATTCAATTTCTCTTGATAACATCCCTCTTTTATAATATAGATATCTCTTATCCAATTTATCTTGTCCAATATCTCTAATCCAATTTCTCTTGATAACATCCCTCTTTTATAATATAGATATCTCTTATCCAATTTCTCATGTCCAATATCTCTTATCCAATTTCTCTTGATAACATCCCTCTTTTATAATATAGATATCTCTTATCCAATTTCTCTTTTCCAATATCTCTTATCCAATTTCTCTTGATAACATCCCTCTTTTATAATATAGATATCTCTTATCCAATCTCTCTTGATAACATCACTCTCTTATAATATAGATATCTCTTATCCAATTTCTCTTGTCCAATATCTCTTATCCAATTTCTCTTGATAACATCCCTCTTTTATAATATAGATATCTCTTATCCAATTTCTCATGTCCAATATCTCTTATCCAATTTCTCTTGATAACATCCCTCTTTTATAATATAGATATCTCTTATCCAATTTCTCTTGATAACATCCCTCTCTTATAATATAGATATCTCTTATCCAATTTCTCTTTTCCAATATCTCTTATCCAATTTCTCTTGATAACCTCCCTCTTTTATAATATAGATATCTCTTATCCAATTTCTCTTTTCCAATATCTCTTATCCAATTTCTCTTGATAACATCCCTCTTTTATAATATAGATATCTCTTGTCCAATTTCTCTTTTCCAATATCTCTTGAAAACATCCCTCTTTTATAATATAGATATCTCTTATCCAATTTCTCATGTCCAATATCTCTTATCCAATTTCTCTTGATAACATCCCTCTTTTATAATATAAATATCTCTTATCCAATTTCTCTTGATAACATCCCTCTCTTATAATATAGATATCTCTTATCCAATTTCTCTTGTCCAATATCTCTTATCCAATTTCTCTTGATAACATCCCTCTTTTATAATATAGATATCTCTTATCTAATTTCTCTTTTCCAATATCTCTTATCCAATTTCTCTTGATAACAACCCTCTTTTATAATATATATATCTCTTATCCAATTTCTCGTTTCCAATATCTCTTATCCATTTCTCTTGATAACATTCCTCTTTTATAATATAGATATCTCTTATCCAATTTCTCTTGTCCAATATCTCTTATCCAATTCTCTTGATAACATCCCTCTTTTATAATATAGATATCTCTTATCCAATTTCTCATGTCCAATATCTCTTATCCAATTTCTCTTGATAACATACCTCTTTTATAATATTGATATCTCGTATCCAATTTCTCTTGATAACATCCCTCTTTTATAATATTTGATATCTCTTATCCAATTTCTCTTGATAACATCCCTCTCTTATAATATAGATATCTCTTATCCAATTTTTCTTGTCCAATATCTCTTATCCAATTTCTCTTGATAACATCCCTCTTTTATAATGTAGATATCTCTTATCCAATTTCTCTTTTCCAATATCTCTTATCCAATTTCTCTTGATAACATCCCGCTTTTATAATATAGATATCTCTTATCCAATTTCCCTTGTCCAATATCTCTTATCCAATTTCTCTTTTCCAATATCTCTTATCCAATTTCTCTTGATAACATCCCTCTTTTATAATATAGATATCTCTTATCCAATTTCTCTTTTCCAATATCTCTTATCCAATTTCTCTTGATAACATCCCTCTTTTATAATATAGATATCTCTTATGCAATTTCTCTTGTCCAATATCTCTTATCCAATTTCTCTTGATAATATCCCTCTTTTATAATATAGATATCTCTTATCCAATTTCTCATGTCCAATATCTCTTATCCAATTTCTCTTGATAACATCCCTCTTTTATAATATAGATATCTCTTATCCAATTTCTCTTGATAACATCCCTCTCTTATAATATAGATATCTCTTATCCAATTTCTCTTGTCCAATATCTCTTATCCAATTTCTCTTGATATCATCCATGTTTTATAATATAGATATCTCTTATCCAATTTCTCTTTTCCAATATCTCTTATCCAATTTCTCTTGATAACATCCATCTTTTATAATAGAGATATCTCTTATCCAATTTCTATTGTCCAATATCTCTTATTCAATTTCTCTTGATAACATCCCTCTTTTATAATATAGATATCTCTTATCCAATTTATCTTGTCCAATATCTCTAATCCAATTTCTCTTGATAACATCCCTCTTTTATAATATAGATATCTCTTATCCAATTTCTCATGTCCAATATCTCTTATCCAATTTCTCTTGATAACATCCCTCTTTTATAATATAGATATCTCTTATCCAATTTTTCTTGTCCAATATCTCTTATCCAATTTCTCTTGATAACATCCCTCTTTTATAATGTAGATATCTCTTATCCAATTTCTCTTTTCCAATATCTCGTATCCAATTTCTCTTGATAACATCCCGCTTTTATAATATAGATATCTCTTATCCAATTTCCCTTGTCCAATATCTCTTATCCAATTTCTCTTTTCCAATATCTCTTATCCAATTTCTCTTGATAACATCCCTCTTTTATAATATAGATATCTCTTATCCAATTTCTCTTTTCCAATATCTCTTATCCAATTTCTCTTGATAACATCCCTCTTTTATAATATAGATATCTCTTATCCAATTTCTCTTTTCCAATATCTCTTATCCAATTTCTCTTGATAATATCCCTCTTTTATAATATAGATATCTCTTATCCAATTTCTCATGTCCAATATCTCTTATCCAATTTCTCTTGATAACATCCCTCTTTTATAATATAGATATCTCTTATCCAATTTCTCTTGATAACATCCCTCTCTTATAATATAGATATCTCTTATCCAATTTCTCTTGTCCAATATCTCTTATCCAATTTCTCTTGATATCATCCATGTTTTATAATATAGATATCTCTTATCCAATTTCTCTTTTCCAATATCTCTTATCCAATTTCTCTTGATAACATCCATCTTTTATAATAGAGATATCTCTTATCCAATTTCTATTGTCCAATATCTCTTATGCAATTTCTCTTGATAACATCCCTCTTTTATAATATAGATATCTCTTATCCAATTTATCTTGTCCAATATCTCTAATCCAATTTCTCTTGATAACATCCCTCTTTTATAATATAGATATCTCTTATCCAATTTCTCATGTCCAATATCTCTTATCCAATTTCTCTTGATAACATCCCTCTTTTATAATAAAGATATCTCTTATCCAATTTCTCTTTTCCAATATCTCTTATCCAATTTCTCTTGATAACATCCCTCTTTTATAATATAGATATCTCTTATCCAATCTCTCTTGATAACATCACTCTCTTATAATATAGATATCTCTTATCCAATTTCTCTTGTCCAATATATCTTATCCAATTTCTCTTGATAACATCCCTCTTTTATAATATAGATATCTCTTATCCAATTTCTCATGTCCAATATCTCTTATCCAATTTCTCTTGATAACATCCCTCTTTTATAATATAGATATCTCTTATCCAATTTCTCTTGATAACATCCCTCTCTTATAATATAGATATCTCTTATTCAATTTCTCTTGTCCAATATCTTTTATCCAATTTCTCTTGATAACATCCCTCTTTTATAATATAGATATCTCTTATCCAATTTCTCTTTTCCAATATCTCTTATCCAATTTCTCTTGATAACATCCCTCTTTTATAATATAGATATCTCTTGTCCAATTTCTCTTTTCCAATATCTCTTGAAAACATCCCTCTTTTATAAAATGGATATCTCTTATCCAATTTTTCATGTCCAATATCTATTATCCAATTTCTCTTGATAACATCCCTCTTTTATAATATAGATATCTCTTATCCAATTTCTCTTGATAACATCCCTCTCTTATAATATAGATATCTCTTATCCAATTTCTCTTGTCCAATATCTCTTATCCAATTTCTCTTGATAACATCCCTCTTTTATAATATAGATATCTCTTATCGAATTTCTCTTTTCAAATATCTCTTATCCAATTTCTCTTGATAACATCCCTCTTTTATAATATAGATATCTCTTATCCAATTTCTCATGTCCAATCTCTCTTATCCAATTTCTCTTGTTAACATCCCTCTTTTATAATATTGATATCTCTTATCCAATTTCTCTTGATAACATCCCTCTTTTATAATATAGATATCTCTTATCCAATTTCTCTTGATAACATCCCTCTCTTATAATATAGATATCTCTTATTCAATTTCTCTTGTCCAATATCTTTTATCCAATTTCTCTTGATAACATCCCTCTTTTATAATATAGATATCTCTTATCCAATTTCTCTTTTCCAATATCTCTTATCCAATTTCTCTTGATAACATCCCTCTTTTATAATATAGATATCTCTTGTCCAATTTCTCTTTTCCAATATCTCTTGAAAACATCCCTCTTTTATAATATGGATATCTATTATCCAATTTCTCATGTCCAATATCTATTATCCAATTTCTCTTGATAACATCCCTCTTTTATAATATAGATATCTCTTATCCAATTTCTCTTGATAACATCCCTCTCTTATAATATAGATATCTCTGATCCAATTTCTCTTGTCCAATATCTCTTATCCAATTTCTCTTGATAACATCCCTCTTTTATAATATAGATATCTCTTATCGAATTTCTCTTTTCAAATATCTCTTATCCAATTTCTCTTGATAACATCCCTCTTTTATAATATAGATATCTCTTATCCAATTTCTCATGTCCAATCTCTCTTATCCAATTTCTCTTGTTAACATCCCTCTTTTATAATATTGATATCTCTTATCCAATTTCTCTTGATAACATCCCTCTTTTATAATATTGATATCTCTTATCCAATTTCTCTTGATAACATCCCTCTCTTATAATATAGATATCTCTTATCCAATTTCTTTTGTCCAATATCTCTTATCCAATTTCTCTTGATAACATCCCTCTTTTATAATCTAGATATCTCTTATCCAATTTCTCTTTTCCAATATCTCTTATCCAATTTCTCTTGATAACATCCATGTTTTATAATATAGATAACTCTTATCCAATTTCTCTTTTCCAATATCTCTTATCCAATTTCTCTTGATAACATCCCGCTTTTATAATATAGATATCTTTTTTCCAATTTCCCTTGTGCAATATCTCTTATCAAATTTCTCTTGTCCAATATCTCTTATCCAATTTCTCTTGATAACATCCCTCTTTTATAATATTGATATCTCTTATCCAATTTCTCATGTCCAATATCTCTTATCCAATTTCTCTTGATAACATCCCTCTTTTATAATATTGATATCTCTTATCCAATTTCTCTTGATAACATCCATCTTTTATAATATTGATATCTCTTATCCAATTTCTCTTGATAACATCCTTCTCTTATAATATAGATATCTCTTATCCAATATCTCTTGTCCAATATCTCTTATCCAATTTCTCTTGATAACATCCCTCTCTTATAATATAGATATCTCGTATGCAATTTCTCTTGTCCAATATCTCTTATCCAATTTCTCTTGATATCATCCTTGTTTTATAATATAGATATCTCTTATCCAATTTCTCTTTTCCAATATCTCTTATCCAATTTCTCTTGATAAGATCCATCTTTTATAAAAGAGATATCTCTTATCCAATTTCTATTGTCCAATATCTCTTATTCAATTTCTCTTGATAACAACCCTGTTTTATAATATAGATATCTCTTATCCAATTTATCTTGTACAATATCTCTAATCCAATTTCTCTTGATAACATCCCTCTTTTATAATATAGATATCTCTTATCCAATTTCTCATGTCCAATATCTCTTATCCAATTTCTCTTGATAACATCCCGCTTTTATAATATACATATCTCTTATGCAATTTCTCTTGTCCAATATCTCTTATCCAATTTCTCTTGATAACATCCCTCTTTTATAATATAGATATCTCTTATCCAATTTCTCATGTCCAATATCTCTTATCAAATTTCTCTTGATAACATCCCTCTTTTATAATATAGATATCTCTTATCCAATTTCTCTTGATAACATCCCACTCTTATAATATAGATATCTCTTATCCAATTTCTCTTGTCCAATATCTCTTATCCAATTTCTCTTGATAACATCCCTCTGTTATAATATAGATATCTCTTATCCAATTTCTCTTTTCCAATATCTCTTATCCAATTTCTCTTGATAACATCCCTCTTTTATAATATAGATATCTCTTGTCCAATTTCTCTTTTCCAATATCTCTTGAAAACATCCCTCTTTTATAATATGGATATCTCTTATCCAATTTCTCATGTCCAATATCTATTATCCAATTTCTCTTGATAACATCCCTCTTTTATAATATAGATATCTCTTATCCAATTTCTCTTGATAACATCACTCTCTTATAATATAGATATCTCTTATCCAATTTCTCTTGTCCAATATCTCTTATCCAATTTCTCTTGATAACATCCCTCTTTTATAATATAGATATCTCTTATCGAATTTCTCTTTTCAAATATCTCTTATCCAATTTCTCTTGATAACATCCCTCTTTTATAATATACATATCTCTTATCCAATTTCTCTTTTCCAATATCTCTTATCCATTTCTCTTGATAACATTCCTCTTTTATAATATAGATATCTCTTATCCAATTTCTCTTGTCCAATATCTCTTATCCAATTTCTCTTGATAACATCCCTCTTTTATAATATAGATATCTCTTATCCAATTTCTCATGTCCAATATCTCTTATCCAATTTCTCTTGTTAACATCCCTCTTTTATAATATTGATATCTCTTATCCAATTTCTCTTGATAACATCCCTCTTTTATAATATTGATATCTCTTATCCAATTTCTTTTGATAACATCCCTCTCTTATAATATAGATATCTCTTATCCAATTTCTCTTTTCCAATATCTCTTATCCAATTTCTCTTGATAACATCCATCTTTTATAATATAGATATCTCTTATCCAATTTCTCTTTTCCAATATCTCTTATCCAATTTCTCTTGATAACATCCCGCTTTTATAATATAGATATCTCTTATCCAATTTCCCTTGTGCAATATCTCTTATCCAATTTCTCTTGTCCAATATCTCTTATCCAATTTCTCTTGATAACATCCCTCTTTTATAATATTGATATCTCTTATCCAATTTCTCATGTCCAATATCTTTTATCCAATTTATCTTGATAACATCCCTCTTTTATAATATTGATATCTCTTATCCAATTTCTCTTGATAATATCCCTCTTTTATAATATTGATATCTCTTATCCAATTTCTCTTGATAACATCCCTCTCTTATAATATAGATATCTCTTATCCAATATCTCTTGTCCAATATCTCTTATCCAATTTCTCTTGATAACATCCCACTTTTATAATATAGATATCTCTTATCCAATTTCTCTTTTCCAATATCTCTTATCCAATTTCTCTTGATAACATCCATCTTTTATAATATAGATATCTCTTATCCAATTTCCCTTTTCCAATATCTCTTATCCAATTTCTCTTGATAACAACCCGCATTTATAATATAGATATCTCTTATCCAATTTCCCTTGTCCAATATCTCTTATCCAATTTCTCTTGATAACATCCCTCTTTTATAATATAGATATCTCTTATCCAATTTCTCTTTTCCAATATCTCTTATCCAATTTCTCTTGATAACATCCCTCTTTTATAATATAGATATCTCTTATCCAATTTCTCTTTTCCAATATCTCTTATCCAATTTCTCTTGATAACATCCCTCTTTTATAATATAGATATCTCTTATCCAATTTCTCATGTCCAATATCTCTTATCCAATTTCTCTTGTTAACATCCCTCTTTTATAATATTGATATCTCTTATCCAATTTCTCTTGATAACATCCCTCTTTTATAATATTGATATCTCTTATCCAATTTCTTTTGATAACATCCCTCTCTTATAATATAGATATCTCTTATCCAATTTCTCTTGTCCAATATCTCTTATCCAATTTATCTTGATAACATCCCTCTTTTATAATATAGATATCTCTTATCCAATTTCTCTTTTCCAATATCTCTTTTCCAATTTCTCTTGATAACATCCATCTTTTATAATATAGATATCTCTTATCCAATTTCTCTTATCCAATATCTCTTATCCAATTTCTCTTGATAACATCCCGCTTTTATAATATAGATATCTCTTATCCAATTTCCCTTGTGCAATATCTCTTATCCAATTTCTCTTGTCCAATATCTCTTATCCAATTTCTCTTGATAACATCCCTCTTTTATAATATTGATATCTCTTATCCAATTTCTCATGTCCAATATCTCTTATCCAATTTATCTTGATAACATCCCTCTTTTATAATATTGATATCTCTTATCCAATTTCTCTTGATAATATCCCTCTTTTATAATATTGATATCTCTTATCCAATTTCTCTTGATAACATCCCTCTCTTATAATATAGATATCTCTTATCCAATATCTCTTGTCCAATATCTCTTATCCAATTTCTCTTGATAACATCCCACTTTTATAATATAGATATCTCTTATCCAATTTCTCTTTTCCAATATCTCTTATCCAATTTCTCTTGATAACATCCATCTTTTATAATATAGATATCTCTTATCCAATTTCCCTTTTCCAATATCTCTTATCCAATTTCTCTTGATAACATCCCGCATTTATAATATAGATATCTCTTATCCAATTTCCCTTGTCCAATATCTCTTATCCAATTTCTCTTGATAACATCCCTCTTTTATAATATAGATATCTCTTATCCAATTTCTCTTTTCCAATATCTCTTATCCAATTTCTCTTGATAACATCCCTCTTTTATAATATAGATATCTCTTATCCAATTTCTCTTTTCCAATATCTCTTATCCAATTTCTCTTGATAACATCCCTCTTTTATAATATAAATATCTCTTATGCAATTTCTCTTGTCCAATATCTCTTATCCAATTTCTCTTGATAACATCCCTCTATTATAATATAGATATCTCTTATCCAATTTCTCATGTCCAATATCTCTTATCCAATTTCTCTTGATAACATCCCGCTTTTATAATATAGATATCTCTTATCCAATTTCCCTTGTGCAATATCTCTTATTCAATTTCTCTTGTCCAATATCTCTTATCCAATTTCTCTTGATAACATCCCTCTTTTATAATATTGATATCTCTTATCCAATTTCTCATGTCCAATATCTCTTATCCAATTTATCTTGCTAACATCCCTCTTTTATAATATTGATATCTCTTATCCAATTTCTCTTGATAATATCCCTCTTTTATAATATTGATATCTCTTATCCAATTTCTCTTGATAACATCCCTCTCTTATAATATAGATATCTCTTATCCAATATCTCTTGTCCAATATCTCTTATCCAATTTCTCTTGATTACATCCCACTTTTATAATATAGATATCTCTTATCCAATTTCTCTTTTCCAATATCTCTTATCCAATTTCTCTTGATAACATCCATCTTTTATAATATAGATATCTCTTATCCAATTTCCCTTTTCCAATATCTCTTATCCAATTTCTCTTGATAACATCCCGCATTTATAATATAGATATCTCTTATCCAATTTCCCTTGTCCAATATCTCTTATCCAATTTCTCTTGATAACATCCCTCTTTTATAATATAGATATCTCTTATCCAATTTCTCTTTTCCAATATCTCTTATCCAATTTCTCTTGATAACATCCCTCTTTTATAATATAGATATCTCTTATCCAATTTCTCTTTTCCAATATCTCTTATCCAATTTCTCTTGATAACATCCCTCTTTTATAATATAGATATCTCTTATCCAATTTCTCTTTTCCAATATCTCTTATCCAATTTCTCTTGATAACATCCCTCTTTTATAATATACATATCTCTTATGCAATTTCTCTTGTCCAATATCTCTTATCCAATTTCTCTTGATAACATCCCTCTTTTATAATATAGATATCTCTTATCCAATTTCTCATGTCCAATATCTCTTATCCAATTTCTCTTGATAACATCCCTCTTTTATAATATAGATATCTCTTATCCAATTTCTCTTGATAACATCCCTCTCTTATAATATAGATATCTCTTATCCAATTTCTCTTGTCCAATATCTCTTATCCAATTTCTCTTGATAACATCCATGTTTTATAATATAGATATCTCTTATCCAATTTCTCTTTTCCAATATCTCTTATCCAATTTCTCTTGATAACATCCATCTATATTACAATTGTGGGGAGATTTTGAATTTGTCCTATGTGGCAATGTCACATCAAGTTTTGAAGGGAAATTTTTGGGTTGAAGAGAAATTTGTTGGGAATACACAAAAACATTGAAATTATGGATAGCCTTTTAATATTAGTTATGAAAAAATGTTGTGCACATACACAATCTCATCTTGGGAATGAACGCGAGCTGTGGGAGAATGAACGCGGGAGATGCTGCCAACTCATTGATCCGAGTTGCAAAACCCTGTAAAATTTCGATCTCATCTGCTGATATTTCAGGGGAAACTAATAATTATTGATGTTTTTTTAAAATTAGTGGGTTCAAGATTTTTAAATGAACAGTGTCCCCACGGGCACGGGTTATATGTATATGAAGCCCGCGCCGAAGGCGCCCGCTAAATATTTTTACGCAGATTTGTTGTTCCGCGCCTAAGGCACCCGCCCGCATCGAAATTGTTGTTTTACGTCGAATTTGTTGTTCTGCGTCGAAGGCACCCACGCCGAAGGCACTTGTGCCGCTAAGTATTGTAAGTTAATTTGTTTTTCTTTTAAATTTTGGCTTTGAAAAAAAAATTTCGGGGGACAAAGATTTCGCAAGTGAAAATCTTAAATGAACCGTACCCGCGGGCACGGTTTATGACTAGTCTTTTATAATATAGATATCTCTTATCCAATTTCTCTTGATAACATCCCTCTTTTATAATATAGATATCTCTTATCCAATTTCTCTTGATAACATCACTCTTATCCAATTTCTATTGTCCAATATCTCTTATTCAATTTCTCTTGATAACATCCCTCTTTTATAATATAGATATCTCTTATCCAATTTATCTTGTCCAATATCTCTAATCCAATTTCTCTTGATAACATCCCTCTTTTATAATATAGATATCTCTTATCCAATTTCTCATGTCCAATATCTCTTATCCAATTTCTCTTGATAACATCCCTCTTTTATAATATAGATATCTCTTATCCAATTTCTCTTATCCAATATATCTTATCCAATTTCTCTTGATAACATCACTCTTTTATAATATAGATATCTCTTATCCAATCTCTCTTGATAACATCACTCTCTTATAATATAGATATCTCTTATCCAATTTCTCTTGTCCAATATCTCTTATCCAATTTCTCTTGAAAACATCCCTCTTTTATAATATAGATATCTCTTATCCAATTTCTCATGTCCAATATCACTTATCCAATTTCTCTTGATAACATCCCTCTTTTATAATATAGATATCTCTTATCCAATTTCTCTTGATAACATCCCTCTCTTATAATATAGATATCTCTTATCCAATTTCTCTTGTCCAATATCTCTTATCCAATTTCTCTTGTTAACATCCCTCTTTTATAATATTGATATCTCTTATCCAATTTCTCTTTTCCAATATCTCTTATCCAATTTCTCTTGATAACATCCCTCTTTTATAATATAGATATCTCTTGTCCAATTTCTCTTTTCCAATATCTTTTGAAAACATCCCTCTTTTATAATATAGATATCTCTTATCCAATTTCTCATGTCCAATATCTCTTATCCAATTTCTCTTGTTAACATCCCTCTCTTATAATATTGATATCTCTTATCCAATTTCTCTTGTCCAATATCTCTTATCCAATTTCTCTTGATAACATCCCTCTTTTATAATATAGATATCTCTTATCTAATTTCTCTTTTCCAATATCTCTTATCCAATTTCTCTTGATAACATCCCTCTTTTATAATATAGATATCTCTTATCCAATTTCTCATGTCCAATATTTCTTATCCAATTTCTCTTGATAATATCCCTCTTTTATAATATTGATATCTCTTATCCAATTTCTCTTGATAACATCCCTCTTTTATAATATAGATATCTCTTATCAAATTTCTCTTTTCCAATATCTCTTATCCAATTTCTCTTGATAACATCCATCTTTTATAATATAGATATCTCTTATCCAATTTCTCTTTTCCAATATCTCTTATCCAATTTCTCTGGATAACATCCCGCTTTTATAATATAGATATCTCTTATCCAATTTCCCTTGTGCAATATCTCTTATAAAATTTCTCTTGTCCAATATCTCTTATCCAATTTCTCTTGCTAACATCCCTCGTTTATATTATAGATATCTCTTATCCAATTTCTCATGTCCAATATCTCTTATCCAATTTCTCTTGATAACATCCCTCTTTTATAATATTGAAATCTCTTATCCAATTTCTCTTGATAACATCCCTCTATTATAATATTGATATCTCTTATCCAATTTCTCTTGATAACATCACTCTCTTATAATATAGATATCTCTTATCCAATATCTCTTGTCCAATATCTCTTATCCAATTTCTCTTGATAACATCCCACTGTTATAATATAGATATCTCTTATCCAATTTCTCTTTTCCAATATCTCTTATCCAATTTCTCTTGATAACATCCCTCGTTTATATTATAGATATCTCTTATCCAATTTCTCATGTCCAATATCTCTTATCCAATTTCTCTTGATAACATCCCTCTTTTATAATATTGATATCTCTTATCCAATTTCTCTTGATAACATCCCTCTTTTATAATATTGATATCTTTTATCCAATTTCTCTTGATAACATCACTCTCTTATAATATAAATATCTTTTATCGAATATCTCTTGTCCAATATCTCTTATCCAATTTCTCTTAATAACATCCCACTGTTATAATATAGATATCTCTTATCCAATTTCTCTTTTCCAATATCTCTTATCCAATTTCTCTTGATAACATCCATCTTTTATAATATAGATATCTCTTATCCAATTTCACTTTTCCAATATCTCTTATCCAATTTCTCTTGATAACATCCCGCTTTTATAATATAGATATCTCTTAACCAATTTCCCTTGTCCAATATCTCTTATCCAATTTCTCTTGATAACATCCCTCTTTTATAATATAAATATCTCTTATCCAATTTCACTTTTCCAATATCTCTTATCCAATTTCTCTTAATAACATCCCTCTTTTATAATATAGATATCTCTTATCCAATTTCTCTTTTCCAATATCTCTTATCCAATTTCTCTTGATAACATCCCTCTTTTATAATATAGATATCTCTTATGCAATTTCTCTTGTCCAATATCTCTTATCCAATTTCTCTTGATAACATCTCTCTTTTATAATATAGATATCTCTTATCCAATTTCTCTTGATAACATCCCTCTCTTATAATATATATATCTCTTATCCAATTTCTCTTGTCCAATATCTCTTATCCAATTTCTCTTGATAACATCCATGTTTTATAATATAGATTTCTCTTATCCAATTTCTCTTTTCCAATATCTCTTATCCAATTTCTCTTGATAACATCCATCTTTTATAATATAGATATCTCTTATCCAATTTCTCTTGATAACATCCCTCTTTTATAATATAGATATCTCTTATCCAATTTCTCTTGATAACATCACTCTTATCCAATTTCTATTGTCCAATATCTCTTATTCAATTTCTCTTGATAACATCCCTCTTTTATAATATAGATATCTCTTATCCAATTTCTCATGTCCAATATCTCTTATCCAATTTCTCTTGATAACATCCCTCTTTTATAATATAGATATCTCTTATCCAATTTCTCTTATCCAATATATCTTATCCAATTTCTCTTGATAACATCCCTCTTTTATAATATAGATATCTCTTATCCAATCTCTCTTGATAACATCACTCTCTTATATTATAGATATCTCTTATCCAATTTCTCTTGTCCAATATCTCTTATCCAATTTCTCCTGAAAACATCCCTCTTTTATAATATAGATATCTCTTATCCAATTTCTCATGTCCAATATCTCTTATCCAATTTCTCTTGATAACATTCCGCTTTTACAATATAGATATCTCTTATCCAATTTCTCTTGATAACATCCCTCTCTTATAATATAGATATCTCTTATCCAATTTCTCTTGTCCAATATCTCTTATCCAATTTCTCTTGTTAACATCCCTCTTTTATAATATAGATATCTCTTATCCAATTTCTCTTATCCAATATCTCTTATCCAATTTCTCTTGATAACATCCCTCTTTTATAATATAGATATCTCTTGTCCAATTTCTCTTTTCCAATATCTTTTGAAAACATCCCTCTTTTTATAATATAGATATCTCTTATCCAATTTCTCATGTCCAATATCTCTTATCCAATTTCTCTTGATAACAACCCTCTTTTATAATATTGATATCTCTTATCCAATTTCTCTTGATAACCTCCCTCTTTTATAATATTGATATCTCTTATCCAATTTCTCTTGATAACATCCCTCTCTTATAATATAGATATCTCTTATCCAATTTCTATTGTCCAATATCTCTTATCCAATTTCTCTTGATAACATCCCTCTTTTATAATATAGATATCTCTTATCCAATTTCTCTTTTCCAATATCTCTTATCCAATTTCTCTTGATAACATCCATCTTTTATAATATAGATATCTCTTATCCAATTTAACTTTTCCAATATCTCTTATCCAATTTCTTTTGATAACATCCCGCTTTTATAATATAGATATCTCTTATCCAATTTCCCTTGTCCAATATCTCTTATCCAATTTCTCTTGATAACATCCCGCTTTTATAATATAGATATCTCTTATCCAATTTCTCTTTTCCAATATCTCTTATCCAATTTCTCTTGATAACATCCCTCTTTTATAATATAGATATCTCTTATCCAATTTCTCTTTTCCAATATCTCTTATCCAATTTCTCTTGATAACATCCCTCTTTTATAATATAAATATCTCTTATGCAATTTCTCTTGTCCAATATCTCTTATCCAATTTCTCTTGATAACATCTCTCTTTTATAATATAGATATCTCTTATCCAATTTCTCTTGATAACATCCCTCTCTTATAATATATATATCTCTTATCCAATTTCTCTTGTCCAATATCTCTTATCCAATTTCTCTTGATAACATCCATGTTTTATAATATAGATTTCTCTTATCCAATTTCTCTTTTCCAATATCTCTTATCCAATTTCTCTTGATAACATCCATCTTTTATAATATAGATATCTCTTATCCAATTTCTCTTATCCAATATCTCTTATCCAATTTCTCTTGATAACATCCCGCTTTTATAATATAGATATCTCTTATCCAATTTCCCTTGTGCAATATCTCTTATCCAATTTCTCTTGTCCAATATCTCTTATCCAATTTCTCTTGATAACATCCCTCTTTTATAATATAGATATCTCTTATCCAATTTCTCATGTCCAATATCTCTTATCCAATTTCTCTTGATAACATCCCGCTTTTATAATATAGATATCTCTTATCCAATTTCCCTTGTGCAATATCTCTTATTCAATTTCTCTTGTCCAATATCTCTTATCCAATTTCTCTTGATAACATCCCTCTTTTATAATATTGATATCTCTTATCCAATTTCTCATGTCCAATATCTCTTATCCAATTTATCTTGATAACATCCCTCTTTTATAATATTGATATCTCTTATCCAATTTCTCTTGATAATATCCCTCTTTTATAATATTGATATCTCTTATCCAATTTCTCTTGATAACATCCCTCTCTTATAATATAGATATCTCTTATCCAATATCTCTTGTCCAATATCTCTTATCCAATTTCTCTTGATTACATCCCACTTTTATAATATAGATATCTCTTATCCAATTTCTCTTTTCCAATATCTCTTATCCAATTTCTCTTGATAACATCCATCTTTTATAATATAGATATCTCTTATCCAATTTCCCTTTTCCAATATCTCTTATCCAATTTCTCTTGATAACATCCCGCATTTATAATATAGATATCTCTTATCCAATTTCCCTTGTCCAATATCTCTTATCCAATTTCTCTTGATAACATCCCTCTTTTATAATATAGATATCTCTTATCCAATTTCTCTTTTCCAATATCTCTTATCCAATTTCTCTTGATAACATCCCTCTTTTATAATATAGATATCTCTTATCCAATTTCTCTTATCCAATATCTCTTATCCAATTTCTCTTGATAACATCCCTCTTTTATAATATAGATATCTCTTATCCAATTTCTCTTTTCCAATATCTCTTATCCAATTTCTCTTGATAACATCCCTCTTTTATAATATAAATATCTCTTATGCAATTTCTCTTGTCCAATATCTCTTATCCAATTTCTCTTGATAACATCCCTCTTTTATAATATAGATATCTCTTATCCAATTTCTCATGTCCAATATCTCTTATCCAATTTCTCTTGATAACATCCCTCTTTTATAATATAGATATCTCTTATCCAATTTCTCTTGATAACATCCCTCTCTTATAATATAGATATCTCTTATCCAATTTCTCTTGTCCAATATCTCTTATCCAATTTCTCTTGATAACATCCATGTTTTATAATATAGATATCTCTTATCCAATTTCTCTTTTCCAATATCTCTTATCCAATTTCTCTTGATAACATCCATCTATATTACAATTGTGGGGAGATTTTGAATTTGTCCTATGTGGCAATGTCACATCAAGTTTTGAAGGGAAATTTTTGGGTTGAAGAGAAATTTGTTGGGAATACACAAAAACATTGAAATTATGGATAGCCTTTTAATATTAGTTATGAAAAAATGTTGTGCACATACACAATCTCATCTTGGGAATGAACGCGAGCTGTGGGAGAATGAACGCGGGAGATGCTGCCAACTCATTGATCCGAGTTGCAAAACCCTGTAAAATTTCGATCTCATCTGCTGATATTTCAGGGGAAACTAATAATTATTGATGTTTGTTTAAAATTAGTGGGTTCAAGATTTTTAAATGAACAGTGTCCCCACGGGCACGGGTTATATGTATATGAAGCCCGCGCCGAAGGCGCCCGCTAAATATTTTTACGCAGATTTGTTGTTCCGCGCCTAAGGCACCCGCCCGCATCGAAATTGTTGTTTTACGTCGAATTTGTTGTTCTGCGTCGAAGGCACCCACGCCGAAGGCACTTGTGCCGCTAAGTATTGTAAGTTAATTTGTTTTTCTTTTAAATTTTGGCTTTGAAAAAAAAATTTCGGGGGACAAAGATTTCGCAAGTGAAAATCTTAAATGAACCGTGCCCGCGGGCACGGTTTATGACTAGTCTTTTATAATATAGATATCTCTTATCCAATTTCTCTTGATAACATCCCTCTTTTATAATATAGATATCTCTTATCCAATTTCTCTTGATAACATCACTCTTATCCAATTTCTATTGTCCAATATCTCTTATTCAATTTCTCTTGATAACATCCCTCTTTTATAATATAGATATCTCTTATCCAATTTATCTTGTCCAATATCTCTAATCCAATTTCTCTTGATAACATCCCTCTTTTATAATATAGATATCTCTTATCCAATTTCACTTTTCCAATATCTCTTATCCAATTTCTCTTGATAACATCCCTCTTTTATAATATAGATATCTCTTATCCAATTTCTCTTATCCAATATATCTTATCCAATTTCTCTTGATAACATCACTCTTTTATAATATAGATATCTCTTATCCAATCTCTCTTGATAACATCACTCTCTTATAATATAGATATCTCTTATCCAATTTCTCTTGTCCAATATCTCTTATCCAATTTCTCTTGAAAACATCCCTCTTTTATAATATAGATATCTCTTATCCAATTTCTCATGTCCAATATCACTTATCCAATTTCTCTTGATAACATCCCTCTTTTATAATATAGATATCTCTTATCCAATTTCTCTTGATAACATCCCTCTCTTATAATATAGATATCTCTTATCCAATTTCTCTTGTCCAATATCTCTTATCCAATTTCTCTTGTTAACATCCCTCTTTTATAATATTGATATCTCTTATCCAATTTCTCTTTTCCAATATCTCTTATCCAATTTCTCTTGATAACATCCCTCTTTTATAATATAGATATCTCTTGTCCAATTTCTCTTTTCCAATATCTTTTGAAAACATCCCTCTTTTATAATATAGATATCTCTTATCCAATTTCTCATGTCCAATATCTCTTATCCAATTTCTCTTGTTAACATCCCTCT
The DNA here is from genome assembly GCA_030789695.1 of Scilla litardierei. Taxonomy (NCBI): domain Eukaryota; kingdom Viridiplantae; phylum Streptophyta; class Magnoliopsida; order Asparagales; family Asparagaceae; genus Scilla; species Scilla litardierei. Next base: position 184,769,482 of record CM061141.1, on the reverse strand, counting down.
CTTATAATATTGATATCTCTTATCCAATTTCTCTTGTCCAATATCTCTTATCCAATTTCTCTTGATAACATCCCTCTTTTATAATATAGATATCTCTTATCTAATTTCTCTTTTCCAATATCTCTTATCCAATTTCTCTTGATAACATCCCTCTTTTATAATATAGATATCTCTTATCCAATTTCTCATGTCCAATATCTCTTATCCAATTTCTCTTGATAATATCCCTCTTTTATAATATTGATATCTCTTATCCAATTTCTCTTGATAACATCCCTCTTTTATAATATAGATATCTCTTATCCAATTTCTCTTTTCCAATATCTCTTATCCAATTTCTCTTGATAACATCCATCTTTTATAATATAGATATCTCTTATCCAATTTCTCTTTTCCAATATCTCTTATCCAATTTCTCTGGATAACATCCCGCTTTTATAATATAGATATCTCTTATCCAATTTCCCTTGTGCAATATCTCTTATAAAATTTCTCTTGTCCAATATCTCTTATCCAATTTCTCTTGCTAACATCCCTCGTTTATATTATAGATATCTCTTATCCAATTTCTCATGTCCAATATCTCTTATCCAATTTCTCTTGATAACATCCCTCTTTTATAATATTGAAATCTCTTATCCAATTTCTCTTGATAACATCCCTCTATTATAATATTGATATCTCTTATCCAATTTCTCTTGATAACATCACTCTCTTATAATATAGATATCTCTTATCCAATATCTCTTGTCCAATATCTCTTATCCAATTTCTCTTGATAACATCCCTCTTTTATAATATAGATATCTCTTATCCAATTTCTCTTTTCCAATATCTCTTATCCAATTTCTCTTGATAACATCCCTCGTTTATATTATAGATATCTCTTATCCAATTTCTCATGTCCAATATCTCTTATCCAATTTCTCTTGATAACATCCCTCTTTTATAATATTGATATCTCTTATCCAATTTCTCTTGATAACATCCCTCTTTTATAATATTGATATCTCTTATCCAATTTCTCTTGATAACATCACTCTCTTATAATATAAATATCTTTTATCGAATATCTCTTGTCCAATATCTCTTATCCAATTTCTCTTAATAACATCCCACTGTTATAATATAGATATCTCTTATCCAATTTCTCTTTTCCAATATCTCTTATCCAATTTCTCTTGATAACATCCATCTTTTATAATATAGATATCTCTTATCCAATTTCACTTTTCCAATATCTCTTATCCAATTTCTCTTGATAACATCCCGCTTTTATAATATAGATATCTCTTAACCAATTTCCCTTGTCCAATATCTCTTATCCAATTTCTCTTGATAACATCCCTCTTTTATAATATAAATATCTCTTATCCAATTTCACTTTTCCAATATCTCTTATCCAATTTCTCTTAATAACATCCCTCTTTTATAATATAGATATCTCTTATCCAATTTCTCTTTTCCAATATCTCTTATCCAATTTCTCTTGATAACATCCCTCTTTTATAATATAGATATCTCTTATGCAATTTCTCTTGTCCAATATCTCTTATCCAATTTCTCTTGATAACATCTCTCTTTTATAATATAGATATCTCTTATCCAATTTCTCTTGATAACATCCCTCTCTTATAATATATATATCTCTTATCCAATTTCTCTTGTCCAATATCTCTTATCCAATTTCTCTTGATAACATCCATGTTTTATAATATAGATTTCTCTTATCCAATTTCTCTTTTCCAATATCTCTTATCCAATTTCTCTTGATAACATCCATCTTTTATAATATAGATATCTCTTATCCAATTTCTCTTGATAACATCCCTCTTTTATAATATAGATATCTCTTATCCAATTTCTCTTGATAACATCACTCTTATCCAATTTCTATTGTCCAATATCTCTTATTCAATTTCTCTTGAAAACATCCCTCTTTTATAATATAGATATCTCTTATCCAATTTCTCATGTCCAATATCTCTTATCCAATTTCTCTTGATAACATCCCTCTTTTATAATATAGATATCTCTTATCCAATTTCTCTTATCCAATATATCTTATCCAATTTCTCTTGATAACATCCCTCTTTTATAATATAGATATCTCTTATCCAATCTCTCTTGATAACATCACTCTCTTATAATATAGATATCTCTTATCCAATTTCTCTTGTCCAATATCTCTTATCCAATTTCTCCTGAAAACATCCCTCTTTTATAATATAGATATCTCTTATCCAATTTCTCATGTCCAATATCTCTTATCCAATTTCTCTTGATAACATTCCGCTTTTACAATATAGATATCTCTTATCCAATTTCTCTTGATAACATCCCTCTCTTATAATATAGATATCTCTTATCCAATTTCTCTTGTCCAATATCTCTTATCCAATTTCTCTTGTTAACATCCCTCTTTTATAATATAGATATCTCTTATCCAATTTCTCTTATCCAATATCTCTTATCCAATTTCTCTTGATAACATCCCTCTTTTATAATATAGATATCTCTTGTCCAATTTCTCTTTTCCAATATCTTTTGAAAACATCCCTCTTTTTATAATATAGATATCTCTTATCCAATTTCTCATGTCCAATATCTCTTATCCAATTTCTCTTGATAACAACCCTCTTTTATAATATTGATATCTCTTATCCAATTTCTCTTGATAACCTCCCTCTTTTATAATATTGATATCTCTTATCCAATTTCTCTTGATAACATCCCTCTCTTATAATATAGATATCTCTTATCCAATTTCTATTGTCCAATATCTCTTATCCAATTTCTCTTGATAACATCCCTCTTTTATAATATAGATATCTCTTATCCAATTTCTCTTTTCCAATATCTCTTATCCAATTTCTCTTGATAACATCCATCTTTTATAATATAGATATCTCTTATCCAATTTAACTTTTCCAATATCTCTTATCCAATTTCTCTTGATAACATCCCGCTTTTATAATATAGATATCTCTTATCCAATTTCCCTTGTCCAATATCTCTTATCCAATTTCTCTTGATAACATCCCGCTTTTATAATATAGATATCTCTTATCCAATTTCTCTTTTCCAATATCTCTTATCCAATTTCTCTTGATAACATCCCTCTTTTATAATATAGATATGTCTTATCCAATTTCTCTTTTCCAATATCTCTTATCCAATTTCTCTTGATAACATCCCTCTTTTATAATATAGATATCTCTTATGCAATTTCTCTTGTCCAATATCTCTTATCCAATTTCTCTTGATAACATCCCTCTTTTATAATATAGATATCTCTTATCCAATTTCTCATGTCCAATATCTCTTATCCAATTTCTCTTGATAACATCCCTCTTTTTTAATATATATATATATATATATATATATATATATATATATATATATATATATATATATATATATAGACACACACACTTGCAGTTTTGTTGTTCGGTTTCATACATTGTATACTTGTTGGTCATATATGTGTGAATTTTGTGTAATGGTCTCCATGTATGCTATATTCTATATGTGTTGTGATTCGAGACGTTAGTTTTCCTTCATGTATCTCAATGTTGATATTGGACTCTCATTCCTCTTATCAACTAAGTTTATACTGTGGTTTTATGATTTTTTTATTTATATATCTGTAGACTCTTATTTAGCACGATTGTTGTTATTTTACTCCCACCTTTTGGATAATGCCATAGGAGGAGAGAAATAAACAGACAGATTCATAATTAATGTGCTTAGTATAGTCTACTAAAAGACATACAAAAACTGGATGTAGGTTGCTACACTTTTTTTATACATCCGAGGTTGCTACATTGACTCTCCAAATTTGGATGGCACTGAAGCAAACCGGCAAAATGTTACCAGTTTTGCAGGGCTGTTGATGGAGGGAAAACGCCATATTTGGCGTATTGCAGTGTGGTTGGAGATGTTATAACCGGCCATTCGGTTTAGCCTTGTATGGAGTTTTTGAATATGGCGTAATTAGACGTTAACTAAATATGGGAAAAAATACCTACTTAACTGTCACATCATCTACAATATTTAGTTAAAATATCCCCTACCAACCACTTTCAATGGGGTTGCATACTGGGGTCGAGAATATCTTGTGGGGCCCGTTAAACTATATGTGTACCTTCACGTTGGAATGTTGATAACTAGGCAAGTTGCAGTAGGTTTCGCGTCTTTTGACTGTGCGTTGAAAAATTCTATCGCTATTCCTCTGTGGGGTCCACTTTCACTTAATACCATCGTATTGCAATTAATAAGACGAAAATTTATGAATGAATAAAATGGCAATTGAGTTATTGATTTGACGAGATGGATGAGGTGAGATGTAGGTGGGACCACAAACCAGAATTCGATAGGTCATCCATCTACCGAATTTGCTGATAATTTTTTTGCGAAATTTTTTTCTCGTAAGCGCCATATTAGCGAATATTTGTATCCATTGTGACAAGTAAAACATTTATTCGTATAATAAATCACCTCACACAACTGTATACAGTAATGCCATTTGTGTGCGATGAGTAAAATTCGTATAATAAATCAAATTGGTCACCATGGACAACGATCCAAATTTATGCACATAATGCGCGTGACTAAATTATGTTTGCTCACCACGCACAACGGTTCAAATTTTAGCCCGTTGTGCACGTGAGTAATTAAGTCTCCATTTATTTATACTTTTAATTATAAACGGAAGAGCTAGAGAGATGGCCATCCAAAATGCCGGACCCGGCCAAAAATTTGAGTTGCCGCCAAATTCGGAGTATTACTGTTGCAGACCGTAAAAAAGCCCCTCAAAGGCCCCATAAAACCCCTCCATGCGTCCGGTCAAGTGAGGGATATATATCCCGCCAAATTTGGGGATATATCAACATTCGTGTTGATTTGTGCCTTCACTGCAGATATGGCTGAGAAATCGTGTCAGTGGGACGAAGAAAATTTGCAAGGTCAGTCTTCAGGAGGAAGAAGAGACGGTGAAGTAGATGTTAACCATTCCCTTCATGACATGGGGGATGTGTAGCCGCAGTTGCCTGAGACTCCTCTAAGGGATACGTGGCCATGGGGAGGTCTCGTTTTGGCAGGCTATGCCCCCCCCGGCGTACGAGGGGGCAGTGCTGTTGAATCCGCCCACTGACGTTCCATCGGAAGGTACTAGGGGGAACCGTCACCGACCCTTCTTCCCCGCCTGGGACGGCGAGTCTGCTTTGGTGGATAGGGGTGTCATGCCCCGCTTCCCAAAACTACGGAGGTAAGGCGTGACTAAGGCCCGCTTGGGCCGGAGCTGTGAAGCTCGGACCCAATAAGCATCTGTAGGGGAACCATTTTAAAATTTTCAGTTTCTTGCATTTATAAAATTCGGAACAACAGAAAGTACAAAAAGAAAGTTGCATTCATTGATATAAAGAGATAATATCCAGTGAGTACAGAAGTCTAAAAAAGATAAGCCTAAGCATGGCAACAAACTACCGAAAGAGAGTAGGATAAAAGTAGTAACCTTTGTAAGCGACGAAAACGACCCCTGCGTCTGGTCCTCATCAGGAACGTGCTCCAGGTCATCGTCCTCTGGCTCCAAGTATTCAGGTACGTCTGGTTCGTCCACGTACTCTGGCTCGAAACCTGACATACAGCACCCAAGAGAAAAGGAACTGTACGTCAGGTAAAGTCTACAAAGAATGGTGAGAGACTCTACTGCCAGTGTAAGGTAATTTAAGAGCAACGTTTTACTGGTTGATTAACATGCTGGGGTTATGACATGTCACTTGTACTATACAGAAAGTAAAACAGTGCAAGAAAGTAAAACACGACAGACAGTAGCCGTAGCGTGTGCTACCAGCTACACACTAACCTATACGTGACAAGACAAGACAATACAAGATGCGTGTGACTCGAAGGGTTCACGCATTACGGTTCGAGGGCGGCTAGACCCTCTCTCCGTACGACCGCTCAACCCTACCCCAAACCCAAGTGCTCAAGACAAGACAACCAGAGATCTCCCTCGCATGGAGGTGAAACGCCCGCAGGCTTTTTGTATCACGGAGATCATCCTCGCAGGGAGAGCATCTGAAACGCCCGAAGGCTTTTTGTAACACGGAGATCACTCTCCTGGGGAGAGCACCTGAAATGCTCGAAGGCTTTTAAAACATTGCTCTTACATTACCTTACACTTGCAGTAGAGTCTCTCACCTTTCTTTGTAGACTTTACCTGACGTACAATTCCTATTCTCTTGGGTAATGTACGTCAGGTGTCGAGCCATAGTACGTGGACGAGCCAGACGTACCTGAGTACTTAGAGCCAGAGGACGACGACCTAGAGCACGTTCCTGACGAGGACCAGATGCAGGGGTCGTTTTCGTCGCTGTCTTACAGAGGTTACTACTTTTAGCCTACTCCCTTTCGGTAGTTTGTTGCCATGCTTAGGCTTCTCTTTTTTAGACTTTTGTACTCGCTGGATATTATATCTTTATATCAATGAATGCTACTTTATTTCTGTACTTTCTGTTGTTCCGAATTTTATAAATTCAAGAACATGAAAATTTTCAAATGGTACCCCTACAGACGCTTATTGGGTCCGAGCTTCACAGCTTCGGCCCAAGCGGGCCTTAGTCATGCCTGATCGCGTTCTGGGATGCACACGCACCTGGGACAAGCGACTCGTAGTCTTACCACAAGCGCACGATGTAGCGGCGAGCGGGTATCGAACTCAGGGAGGAACAATGACAGTGTCTCTTTCCAATCACCTAGCTATCAAAATGGTCGAGAATAGTTTGTGATATAATGGTCGCAATCGTTCAATTATAGAAAGAAATTTCAATTAAAGAAAACATCTAGGGATAGGGAATCCCCGCTACGGATCGTATCTCATCGTTGTGATTCGTAGGTTTCATCATTGCTAGACTTGAATCTCAATTGAACTAGCGCAACTAAATGTAGAACCAAGCTCACGCTCTCGTGCTATTGCTGGTCTATAGAAAACCTAGGGTAGGGCCCAATCTCTTGCAAACCCTAACCTAAGCCGCTAGCGTGAAGAACGACATCATCGTTCAATCGTATCTCGAGCCCACTCTCGTGTAAACTCGAACTACGACCCAGGTTGAGATAGTTCCTACCCGTCCAATCTCTTGCAAATGGGTATTGGTATAGAATCATGTTTGAAAACCCTAGCTTTGGTCCAATCTCTTGCAAACCAATTCTAGAGAGTCCAATCGTAAATCTAATTCGAATTTGTAGGGCTTCCTATCAACTGGAACCCAATCTCTTGCAAATCCCAATCGATATGAATCCCCAGCTATCCGTAATTAATCAATCCCAACCTAACCCTAATCAATTCTAGCAAGAATTTCACCAATTCCTCACAGTTTAGAAATAGGGTCTATAGGGTTCATCCCTACGCCCTAAGACGATAAAACTACTCACTAATCGTCATGCAATTCATAAGAAAATCAATAACAAAATCAACACAATTCATTGCAATAGAGAAATTATCAACAAAAATAGGGTTTTTAATAAGAAGGGAGACAAACCAATGGGAATCCAATAGCATCCAACAAAAGTCTCCTTTTTTTAATCTCTCCAAAAAGACTAAGTCTAATGATCTAAAAAAAGCTCTCCAAAAGGCTGCCAAAAAGTATCAAAAAGTCCTTTTAAACTAGGGCAAAAACTGGGTTTAAATACCCCTCAAAATAGCCCAGAAAATCGTGACAAAAATGCCCATGCGTAACCCAGAAATCGTACTTTACGCAGCAGGCGGAGCGGCTCACTCGGCCGAGTGACAAATGTCACTCGGTCGAGTGACAAACACTGTACATTTCCAGTAAGTCGGAGATTTTCGGGGGTCTGTCATCGGAGGTGACTCGGCCGAGTGGCTTTACTCACTCGGCCGAGGGGCATTCGGTACTCGGCCGAGTCGAAACCCTCAATCGACTGACGGATTCCAGTAAGTCGGCTCCTTCGATGGGTGGATTTTCCCGTGCCACTCGGGCGAGGGGATCTCCATACTCGACCGAGTGGACTATCGTCACTCGGCCGAGTGCTTGCTGATTTCATTCTGTGGTGCGTGTCCGGTCTGGTTGGCCGAGTGGTCTTATTGCTCGGCCGAGTGAGTGCTTCACTCGGCTGAGTGACATGTTGTAGATGCTCAATCTTCATCATTTCGCCTCCTCGTCTTTCCTACGAAGTTCCTTCTTCTTCCACTCGTCTTCCATCGCCGAATAGCCCTCAAAAGAGCCTTAGGTGACACTCCGGAGTGGGTGCAAATCCTCTTGATCTCAAAATCACTCTGAATTGCTCCATATCTCCTGAAATACGACAAAAACAAGAAATCGTGAAAAGCATCGCAATATTGTCGAATAATCGTGAAAAACACGATATGAGCGATCAAAGTGGCATGCAAACATGCAGAAAAAGGAGGTAAAATATGGAGTGATCAAAACCCCCCCAAACTTACCTCTTACTCTTCCTCGAGGAAGATGAGTAAAAAGTGAACCCGACGGGCAAAATAATGGGAAAGAAGGAAAATAAAAATAAAAATAGAATAGAAAGAGGAGAAGGGGGTGCTAGATCATTTTTCTCAGGACGTGGGTTTTGCTTACTCATATAGCATACATCGAATGTAGAACACATGCCAAAGACTTTTATCCCGATATCATAATATAATGATGCATTCGAAATAGAAAACCCCAAAATATCAAAATAGCATGAAATATGGAATCATTCTAGGATTAACATCGTCTGAAGCATCTAAAGCGGTATGCATAATCATAGATCACACACTTTTCAATTGAATGCCTTCTATAAGGAGTATAAGAGATATCACACAATATGGAATAGCAAGACTAGAAAAGTATGGTTTTCATGAAATGAATGCTAAGTTTCGATTTCTGGATTTCGTGAAACTTTAGCAATCTCACCGAGTACAAAAGATTACTTAGCCTAGGTTGTCATGCACTGTCAAGTAGTCATTCTCTCACGCATCATTGGATCCTCTCCCCCAAGCTCATCCATAAGCGTGGTGGCATAAACAAATCAATATGTACATTCCCCATTTCTTTTGAAGCTCCAAAAAAAGAATAAAAATAAAAACAAAAGAGGGAAGAAAGAGAGAAAGAGTATGAGATGGGATCGTTTATAAACTTCTTTTCTCTTTTCTTTTCTTTTTCTCAATTTTTCTCTTTTTTCTCTCTCTTTTTTTATAAACATATATACATAAGCGAATAAGCTATCCCACATCAAAAGAGAGAAGGATGTACATGAATATTTTTTTTCTTTTTGATTTTGGGGAATTGGCGCATGGGATATAATAGCGGGGAAATGCCGATAATAGACTTGCTAGGGGGGATTAACCAATGAATTTCAAATAGAGAAATAATGCTCAAGATATGTGGAGAAAATAATAAATGTATCGCTCGGTTCACTCTATAGGACGTGCACGACAACTTTCAGCAGAGTAATATAATCTACTCAGTTTAATCTCAAAAAGTAAACTAGTCCAGATATATCATCCTAGCAAACATTCAATCAACCTGAAGGTGAAGCATACAATTCATGCAATAAGAAGTGATACGAGAAAGGAAAGCAACACTCCAGATATAAGCAATCAATGCGTGAAGCTTGGTGTGTTTTCTATGAAAAGCATACTTATGAATCATCAGATATCAGTTAATAACAGAATTTCATCCATATCATACAGAAAAAGAGTGGGTTACTATTTCAAATGCAAAACAGAACATAGCATATGATATCTGAAACAAAAGCTAGGACATGACAAAATAGCATGCATACAGAGATAAGCCAACACCATGTCGTCATCATCACAGAAAAGTCATCTCTAGCAAAAGATGAAAGAAACAAAGATAAAAGAAAATAGAACTATATGTACAATGCAGCACACAAAGAAAATAGGAAAATGTGATGCATGGTAGAAAAAAGAAACGAAAAAGTGGTGAAATAAGTGCAAAAGCGGAAAGAAAATGTGAGAGGTCAAAAATAAAGGGCGGCGAAAAATAAAAAGTGTGAGAACTTACTCCCCCAAGCTGAAGTGCACAGTGTCCTCAATGTGCGAAGTGTAGCACACCGAGAGACGTGAAGTGGGTGGGGTGGGTGAGGATGCATGCATGATGAAAAAGAAAGAAAAACAAAAAGAAAATAAGATGTGAATGAATGTGATGCATGCAAAGATCAGTATGGTGCAGATATAAGTGTCCCCAAAAAGTCTGTCCCTCAGTCCCAAAAAGATATAAAAAGATATGATCAGAAAGACACCAAAATAGTACGTGGAGGAGGGGGGCAAAAATCACCAGGCCCAAGAACAAACGGGCAGCAAAACGACAAAAATATCAGAGGCATCAAGAGTGTGCCTAAGCTGGTGGTGGCGCTGCACCAGCACCGTCCTGTGGCAGATGTGGTGGTGGAGGTGGGCGTGGTAGCTGCTGGGTGGGTGTCGGTGGTGGGGGCAGACGCGCCAGAATCTGATTCAGGCAAGCCTGAATATCGGGAAGGATGGCGACGCGGGTCTGCACAGAACTGACTGTGGCGGAGAGAGCCCTAAAGTCCCCTCTAAGTCACCTAACAGTCCCCTCAAGAGCACGAATGCTCTGAAGTAGAGTGTCGGGGGGTGGTGGAGCAGAGGGACGCACAGGTCTAACAGGTGAAGTGCGGGGCTGTCTCACGCGGGCAGTGTAGAGGACGGGTCCAGTAGGGTAGTGGGGTAGTGGTGCTGTGCTCACTACGTGATGCCCAGCCTCGGTGTGAGGCTGGGACGCAGGCTGTGTCGAAGCAGAAGTAGCAGCAACAAAAGTGGAAGTCAAAATGGGCGACGAGCCGTCGGGAGAGGTCAGTGAAGCAGACGTGGGGACAGAAGTCACCACGTTCTCGGTAAAGACAGGAGCGGTGGAGACCGAAAGTTCGACGACTGGGGAGGTGGTGAAGGTCACAAAAGATGACTCCCCAGGAGTCGTGGACAACAATCGGGAGAGGGTCTCCACGGCAGCGATAAAGGAAGACTCGTCGCTCACAAGAATGGTGGGTGGCCGCTCGGGGTTCAGTGTGGCAATGGGCTTGACAGAAATAGGCGCAGTGGTGGTGGTGGACAACTCAGCTAAAGTGCTCCTGACACTAACAGACGTGTGGACAGAGGTGTCAGGAGGTGCAGACAGTGCAGGCGCATGCAGAGGGATCACGGGGTCGATAGGTGGTGCAGGGGGTGCCTGCTCAGCACCCTCAGGCTCAAGTACGTAGCCGGCGGGGTTAAGAAGATCCATCGCTCCAGTCCCCGTGAGCCGGTCCAATGTGTGTCTGAGCAGGGTTCGGGAGAACCATGTAATCAGCGTTGAAGGGACCGTGCAACCACACCCAGTGCTGACGACCGCGGGGATGAAGCATCTTCATCCGGGCCATAACATCTATCGAAAGCGTAGTGGGGACCGGAGCTCGACGCAAGTCATCAGGTAGGTCGACGTCGGTCATAAGGGCCAAAAGGGTGATCAGACCGCCGCAACAGATAGGTGAGTGAGTGCTCACCGAAATGATAATGCGATCTAAAAACCAACTGTCAATGTCGATCTCGACGGCGGGGACCAAATCGTCACTACCCCTATCTAGAACCATAGGGCGAGTCATCGCATAGAGCATGTAGAGCTCTGGCGTAGACATGGTCCCGGGCTCGTACCTCGCGAAGAAAGAAGTTGCCATAAGGCACTGTGCAATACGGAGGCAGTGGTGGAGGATAGCAGATGCCTTGGCCCTACTTGGGTCAAAGCCGAGTGGGGATCCCATGATCCGTGTCCAGAAGGTGTGGGTGTCGAACGACAGGGGTGGGATGTAAGTGGGAGCGTAGGCGCGGTCAGGGTCAGGGACGGCGGGCCACTAGAAAAATGCTCTAAGCATGTCGAGAGTGATAGTGCTGTCTCGATCCATCAGACGGAAGGAGCATCCTCCAGGGGTCCGGTCAATGGAACTGAGGACCTCTAGTGTCAGATGGATGTAAGTATCCACCGACACCGACAGAAAATCACGCCATCCCACGTTGTCGTACAACGTGAGAATCCCCTCAAGTACCCCTAGGCAGTCTAGGTCGGCTAGGTGTGCAAACCTAGAGGGTACTATCGAGCGATGGCAGATACGCTCGAATCTGGCGCCGTGTGCGTCATTTCGAAACGTAATCTCCATCGGTCCGACGGCGGGATCAGGTGGAGGGATGGATCGGCTGTGTAGGTGGTGGTGGTGGGCTAGGTGGAGGGGAGTCCTCCCTATCGGAAGAGGGACCCGGATCATCGGTCCTCTTCCGCTTCAAAGCGGCTCCCCGTGTACGTGGCCTAGTGCGCGGCGGCATGTGTGCCGCGAGACGTGTCCCAACCAAATAAGTAATGCGACGTGCTAAATGATGAAACGAGTATACCTGAACACACTGCGAGAGCAATCAACAGTGTGTGCGAAGAGGCGCCTCCGCCGCGAAGCTCAAAGCACGTCCAAAAACTCCCCAAAGCTCCACAAAGCTAGCCTGCAAATCAAACGGTCAAATCAGTGAATAATATTCAATATATATGGGGGAGATATGTGATAATAGATAGATATGGAAATTAATTTGAATTTGGGGTTCACGGGCATACAAATCAAGAGAAATGGGGAGAAATGGGGTTTTGGGGTAAAATAGGGGTGATCGGAGGCGGCGCCGGCGGTGGGGGGTGGCGGTCGTCGGCGGTCGACGTGGCGTCGGTCACTGGCGAGGGGGGGCCGGCTCGGGCGGCAACAAGGGTGAATCAGGCAAGGGCAAGTCACAGCGGGTGAGGGAAGCGGAATCGGCAGCGGGCTCGGGCGAAAAAATTGGGAAATTTTGAGTATCGTAAATCGTGCCCGCTGCCGCCGCTTATATAGGAAATGTTACGACTCGGCCGAGTGACAATGTCACTCTGCCGAGTGGCATAAACCAAAAAATTTCAAATTCTACTCGCCACTTACGACTCAGCCGAGTGGCTTTGGTTCACTCGACCGAAGGGAGAAACTCCACTCGGCCGAGTGGCTCTGCCACTCAGCAATTCTTGAGCTAGGAGGGTATCTGTTTCACTTGGCCGAGTGATAAGGTACTCGGCCGAGCAGCAATTAAGACTAAAAGTTACAGAAGGTGACAGAGAGTTGGTCTGCAGAAACTTCCCTGTTTGGTGCTCCACTCAGCCGAGTGGAGTCTTTGCTCGGCCGAGTGGTATAAGCTACTCGGCCGAGTGAAGTGTTGTTTTCTGCATCAGCTCTCCGTTTTCGCTCCAGTCTCTATTTTTCTTCCTCCAGTCTGTTTCTTCCTCCTCCTAAGGCCTGAGCGCGTCCCAGGAGTGCTCTTCCTTGCCTCGGTCATCATCCATATGAGTGATCTCCCTTTCTCCTTCTCCTGTCATGAAAATTAGGACCCGTTGTCACGATTTTCATGGACACTAGACTCTAAACACTAAAAAAAGTCTAAACCAAAAATGAAAATCAAATAAAAAAATGCACAAACCGTCGGATTTCCTCCCGACAAGCGCTCGTTTAAGGTCATGAGCTCGACCCCTTTAGATATTCGTTTAGCTCGTGATGTTGGGCGCATATGAGATTCGCCCGTCAAATTTACCGGGAAGGACACTTGGATTTGGGTCGTGATGATCATTGGTCTTCCTCAGCGCCCCCTTATCATGGGTAATGTTGGGGGATAAGTCCCCCAAGCTTGAGCTAGTTCCTATCTTCTTCTTGGCCGGTTACACCGATCTCCTATTTAGTGGAGCTTTCTTTGGTTTCTTGGCCGTTGAGAGCTTGCAAAGCTCTCGTATTCTTGCGACATCAGTGTCGCCTTCATCATCGTCCGTGGAGCTATCTGAAGGGTCGTCCAACTTCTCTTCATCGCTAGAAGCTTGGCCTTCTTCGAATTCATCGTCACGGAGAGCGCCAATAGAGTGGGGGATAGCTTCTTCAATCACTTCATCGAGGAGGTCCAAATAGTCCAACTCCTCATGATAGGGCATATGCTTCATGGCTTTGGATATATGAAGCTCGAACTCGATGTTCCCGACATTCAAGGATAGGGTTCCTTCCCGCACGTCGACTATAACACCGGCGGTGGCGAGGAACGGGCGTCCAAGTATAAGTGAAGTGTCGCCCTCTTCCTTGATGTCCATTATGACGAAATCGCAAGGTAAGCATATTCCTCCCGGAACTTGAGGAATGTTCTCCGCAATCCCTACCGGCCTAGTAATCCGACTGTCTGCAAGTTGAATTCTTATGTCGATCGGCTTCAAGTCGGTGCCCGTGTTCAATTTCCGGAACATGCTAAGGGGCATAATGCTCACACTCACGCCTAAGTCAACTAAAGCTTTTTGCAACGGGACGCCTCCAAGTGTGCAAGGGATGCAAAAACTCCCTGGATCGTTGAATTTTGCGGGCTCCTTCTCCTTCTGGGTAAACCAAGTTCCTTGCCCGCAAGCATGATTTTCTCCTTCCTTTTCTTTCCCGAAATCAAGTCCTTCAAGAACTTTGCGTAAGACGGTATCTCCACTATTGCATCTAAGAAAGGATTATTGAGGCTTACTCCCCTCAAATATTCAAGGAACTTGGCGAGCCTTTTCTCTATCTTGGCTCTAGCTAGCAGTTGTGGAAATGGCACCGGCGGCATGTAGCAGCGCTCATCAATTGGCTTTGCCACTTCAGAATTTCCTCCCCCAATCGGCTCCTTTTAGCTCTCCTCCTCAATTGCCGGCTCTTTTTCTTCCAAACTCTCCACCACGAGTTGCTTGTTTTGGGTCATGGTGGGAGTGGTATCCTTCCTGCCCCTTGTTGTAACCGCAACCACAGCATTAATGTGTCCGGTGTTGCTCCGTGGATTGGGCTCAGGTTGAGCCGGCAATTGTTGGGCGTTCTTGTTGAGCAACGCAATGTGCTCTCCAAGTTGAGCGACAACGGTATTTAGTGAATCTTGTCCCGCCGTCAATCTAGCATTGATCTTTCTTTGCTCCACCATGAATTCCTCCACCCTAGCTTCGTGGTCTGATCGTGGTTGAGCTTGAGGTGGGTTGGGAGCTCTCCAACCTTGGTTGTAACCGGGCGGTCTATACGGTCCCGCTTGTTGCCTAGGCAGGTAATTTTATTGTGGTGGCCCCCTTAGTTGGTACTGAGGTTGTGGCAGTGGAGGTAGAGCTTGAGGAAGTTGTTGTGGCGGGGGGTTCAAAGCACCATCATTGTTTGCATATGAAAAGCCCAGATGGTTTCTAGCGGCCGGGTTGGCCCAATATCGGGAGTTCCCCGCAGCATATTGTACTTGTTCCAAGGCCCCCTCTCCATGCTCCCCTCCCACATACATGACTTGAGATTGGTCTTGCCAATCACTCATATTGCTTATCGGCAAAGATGTAGAGGGTGCTCCATGTGGCTCGGTGATATACTTCTCAAGCCTCTCCACGACCTTGTGGAGAGAGTCAAATTTGTTCGAAAGCTCCGCTACAGCCTTGGCCTCATAAATGCTAGTGGGCTTCAAGGAGGATGAAGAATGTCCTCGCTCGTCGCCCCATTATTGGTTATTAGAGGCCATCTCCTCTAACAAGGCCGTAGCTTCATCCGGAGTCTTTGATAATATGGCTCCATTGGCGGTTGCGTCTATAATTTGCTTCGTGCCCGGTTGGAGTCCATTATAAAAACTGTGAACAAGCTCACAATCTTCTATACTGTGATGGGGGCATTGATGCTGTAAATCCTTGAAGCACTCCCATGCCTCATAGAGCGTCTCCTGCGGTCCTTGCTTGAAGGACATGAGAGCACTCCGTATTTTCACCGTCTTGGATGGCGGGTAGAATTTGTCGACGAAGGCGCTAGCCAACTCATCCCAAGTGGTGAATATACCTTCCGCCTGCGTCCTCAACCAATATAAAGCTTTGTCTTTGAGTGTAAAGGGGAAGAGTCGCAGTCGGATTGCATCAACGGAAACTCCTGACATTTGGAAGGTGGCGCATTTGGACAAGAAAATCTGGATGTGATAATGCGGATTCTCATTTGGACACCCTAGAATAACTTTCCCTACACTTGTCATGTCGTGTCCTATCACACAAAAAGCCTTCGGGCGTTTCGGATGCTTCCCTCCGCGGAAGTGATCCCTGTTACACAAAAAGCCTTCGGGCGTTTCGGATGCTTCCCTCCGCGGAAGTGATCCCTGTTACACAAAAAGCCTTTGGGCGTTTCGGATGCTTCCCTCCGCGGAAGTGATCCATGTTACACAAAAAGCCTTCGGGCGTTTCGGATGCTTCCCTCCGCGGAAGTGATCCCTGTTACACAAAAAGCCTTCGGGCATTTCGGATGCTTCCCTTCGCGGAAGTGATCCCTGTTATACAAAAAGCCTTCGGGCGTTTCGGATGTTTCCCTAGCGGAAATGATCCCTGTAAATCTTGTCCTGAGTTCCTGGGTTTGGGGTTGGGTTGAGCGTGCGCACGGCAAGAGGGTCTGATCCCCCTCGAACCGTAAGGCGTGAACCCTTTCGTGTCTTACTTGTCCTGTCCCGTCCTGTCCTGTCCTGTCTGTCACGTCCCGTCTTGTCTTGACACCTGTAGGATAGTCCCGTAGTCGGTAGCACACGCTACGTCTACTGCTTTCTATGTTTACTTTTTCCTGCTACGCTACTTTTCGTTACTCAGTTATAACCCCAGCATGCTAAAACAACCAGTAAATCATTGTTAAAAGCTGATACACTTGCAGTAGAGTCTGACAGTTTGTGTAGACCATGCCTGACGTACAGTTTCCTTCTTTTGGTGCTGTACGTCAGGTGTGGAGCCAGAGTACGAGTACGAGGCGGACTTGCCAGTTGACTTGGAGCCGGAGGGCGCTGATCCGGTGTACGGTCCAGAGGACGATCAGAGTTAGAGATCTTCTGTTGCTGTGCCGGAGTTATCCATTTCAGTTAGAGTGGGTGCGTTGCACTCTTACTTTCTCGTCTAAGTTGGGTGCTTGCACCATTAGTTTCCCTTTCAGCTGTTGTAGCCGTTTACGGCATTGTTAGACTCTCAGTACTTTGATGATAAATTTTGGAATAAAATGAAATGTTTCTTTTCAGTACTTTGTTATTTCGTACTAACTTGCAGGGACCTGTACTTTCGCTATGGAAAACTACAGACGCTTATTGGGTCTGGGCTCTTAGCCCCGGCCTAAGCGGGCCTTCGTCACGCTTCGCCTCCGACCTTTTTGGGAAGCGGGGCGTGACAGGTTTTAGTGGTGGCCCATGCAGGTCCCCTACTTCTGCGAGTACGGAATAATTGAAGTATTAAATTTCATTTTATTATTATCGTCCGGAAATTGTACGAGTCTAATCTGTGTCTTTCTGTCAATAGGATGGCAGGACGACGTGTTACCCGATCGGGGAGCTCTGGAGATGGGATTCAGGAAGACCAGAGCGGAGACTTCCGTCAGGTTCTGGGCGTGATGAGAGAGATGCTGGAGGTGCAGCATCAGTTGGTCCAGTAGTCCCAGCGTGCTGCCCAGGCTGCTCCAGTTGCACCATCGCCACCTCCACCTGCCCCTCGAGCTGCTCCAGGAGTGAAGCAGTTCAACGAGCTCCAGCCAAAGACATTTTCGGGGAAGGAGGGACCCCTAGCTGCTGACGAGTGGATCCAGAGCACGGAGGAGAAGTTAGTTGCTGCGAAGATTCCAGACGATACCCGAGTGGAGATAGCGAAGATGCAGCTGACTGAGAACGCGAGGAACTGGTGGCGCCTTGAGGAGAGGCGTCTGGAGAAGCCAGTGGATTGGAAGATTTTCAGGTTTATGTTCAGGACGAAGTACTTCACCAAGACTACTAGGAGGGAGCTGCTGAGCAGGTTTATAGATCTGAAGCAGGAGAACATGACCGTCGAGGAGTATGAGGCGGAGTTTGAGATGCTGAGTCGCTTTGCTCCGCATATGGTGAAGAAGGAGGAGAAGCGAGCTGATCGCTTCCGACAGGGACTGCGTCCGAAGATTCAGGCTTCTATGTCTTCGGCGAGTTTCACGACTATGAGGGAGGTGCTGGATGCTGCGAAGAATCACGAGCTTATTTCACTCCTACCTGACCCTCCAGCTGATAAGGGGAAGCGCCCTATGGAGCAGTACCGGCCACCTGCTAGGCCGGCGATGAGGCCAGTTCAGACAGTACCATTTAAGAGGCCTGGAGCACCCATTCAGAGTCAGAGCAAGGGACCGTGTCATTACTGCGGGAAGCTGGGACACGTTCAGAAGGATTGTCGGAAGAAGATGGGACTGTGCCTAGTTTGCGGAGATGCTTCGCATGCTGCGAAGGATTGTCCGAGAGCCCGTCATGCTGTAGTTGGAGCGCCAGCCCCGCTGCAGATGAGAGCAACTGCTCCAGTTCAGAGAGGACCTGCTGCTCGTGGACCACCCCTGCCGCCGCAGAGGCAGATGTACCAGAGAGCAGCACAGCCCCAGAGGCCGGCGTATACCATGACTGCTGTTGAGACTGAGAAGCTGGATGGAGTTATAGCAGGTAACTCTTGATCCTAGTTTTTTTCATTTCATAGTTTAGATCTTTTTATTTGTGTTGCTTGGTTGACTTGTTGTTAGAGTAGTTGATTTGACCGTAGTTCCCTTATATCTTAGGCACCATTCTAGTGTCCTCTCACCCAGCCTTGGCTTTGTTCGACTCCGGTGCATCTATGTGCATCATATCCCGGAGGTTTGCAACAAAGCACTCTATCCCCACCCATACACTCCCTAAGTGTTGGGACATTACCACCGGGAACGGAGTGGTGACGGTAAATTTGGGATGTCGATCGATTTCTTTAGTGATCAGTGGACACGAGCTCTTTGCAGATTTCATTGTCCACGATCTGCCACATTTTGATGTCGTTCTTGGCATCGATTGGTTGGGAGATTTCCACGCCTCGATCGACTGTCACAGCAAGAGGGTGGTGTTCCGGATTCCAGGTCATCCGGAGTTTGGGTTCCGTAGTAGGGATGAGTCGCTTGGGCCCATCAGTTTTCGGGCCAAGCGGGAGGTGCCGATTGTTACAGCCATGCAGATGGAGATGGAGATCGAGAGACCAGCAGTCGTCAGAGACTTCGACGACGTCTTCCCGGAGGATATCTCTGTTGGATATGGAAGACGTTTGTACACCCTTGTGGGGGATGTACGAGGGAATACGGACCTCGAACGTCGCGCACACGAAGTCGTGTGCAAAGGGAATCTGTTCCCTAGCGGAGAGGATCTCTGTATGAGCGGGAAAGTCGCATTATATATGCATAAGTGCATGCGACATATGGCTAATAAAGGGGGAATATCTTAAGCTTATGTTGTACCATGCATATGGTACAACTTAAGCTTATAATGTGCCATGTATCATGGTACACCTTAATTAAGTTGTTCCAAAGGAACAACTTACCCTAAAATAACTACCTTGGGGGCTATAAATAAGACCCAAGGGTAGCCATTTTCCTTACACATTTTGCATGAAATTCATGCATGCATCTTCTTCATAGCGAAGCTCTGCAGAAATATTTCCTCTCCCTCCATCCAAGTTCTTAATCTAAAATAGAGATTTAGATTGTGGGATTAGTAGCCTTACTCCGTTCGTGAGTAGACTCGATCCGTCGTGGCGAATCCGAAGGCGAAGTTCGTAGACTACCGTGCCGCGTACGCAAGCGTAAGTCTAAACTTCATGTTATCGATCCTAACTTTGTTTTGGACAGGATCCTTCATTGGTATCAGAGCCATATGGGTTCGCCCCGGTCAATCCACCGCCCCGTCGAAACTACGAACGAGTCGTTGTCTTTTTCACGAATGGGTCCCCTACTATTACGGATATAGTAGGAACGCTTCGTTACGGAGAGAACGCAGCGGTTGTTCTTTTCACGTTAGGGTCTCCTATCATTATGGATATGGTAGGAACTCTCCGTGACGGGAAGAACCGACCGTTCACGTAGTACGTTATTCATTTTTGGCACACGGCCATTAAGAGATAACTAATTTCTTCGACGAACGGGTGCTTCATCGAGGAAGATGATGGAAGTTATTTCCATCGGGTAAGAGGAAAATTTGGTGCATGTGCACCATGGCCAAATGGGCCATGAAGGCCATGCACACCCTCTCCTCATGCGGAGGGGGTTGGCTACGGCCAATAACCACCGGCGAACACCCCATCAAGGTGGAGAAGAAAGTGCGGCAACCCCATTCAAAGGGGGTGGCCGGCCATGGCCAAAGGGGCCATGGCCGGCCAACGCCGAAAGGCCTTGACCATGGCCGGCCATGGCCAAGCCATGACCGGCCAAGGCCGGGCCGGCAGTGGCCGGCCAAGGCCGGGCCGGCAATGGCCGGCCAAGGCCGGGCCGGCAATGGCCGGCCTTGGCCAAGGGCCTGCCGGCCCTGGCCGGCCTGCCGGCCCTGGCAGAGGCCAGGGCCGGCGCCCTGGCCACTGCCAGGGCCAGGCCGGCCCTGGCAGTGGCCAGGGCCGGCCAGGCCGGCCCTGGCAGAGGCCAGGGCCGGAGCCCTGGCCACTGCCAGGGCCAGGCCGGCCCTGGCAGAGGCCAGGGCCGGCGCCCTGGCCTCAGGCCAGGGCCTGGCCGAGGCCAGGGCAGGAGCCCCGGCCCCGGCCAGCGGCCTGCCGGCCCTGGCAGAGGCCAGGGCCGGCGCCCTGGCCTCAGGCCAGGGCCTGGCCGAGGCCAGGGCAGGAGCCCTGGCCCCGGCCAGTGGCCTGGCCGGCAGGCCCTGGCAGTGGCCAGGGCCTGGCCGGCAGGCCCTGGCAGAGGCCAGGGCCTGGCCGGCCCTGGCCGAGGGGGCCAGGCCCCCTGGCCGGCCAGGGCAGAGGCCCTGGCCGGCCTTTGGCCAAGCCCGAGTCAGGGCAGAGGCCCTGACCGGGAAGAAGTTGAATTCGAAAATTGGTCGACCAATTTTGTGTTTTTGGTCGACCAATCCGACAAATGGTCTGGGTCGATTGTAAACTTGCCAGATGACCCATACGGGGTAACAAATGGCCTTGGTCAAACTCGAATGTGTAGATTAGTCCATACGGGGCTAACTACAGTGCCGAATAGTTCATACGGGACTAACGTTTTAATGAAGTTTTCATTGGGCTCTACTCCTTGAAGATTAGCCATAATGCTCTACTTCATGCGAGATTAGCCATGTCATTGTGCTCTACTATACGGAGATTAGCCAATGAACTTATGACGTTGTGCTCTACTCTACGGAGATTAGCCAATGTATTTTTTTGAAAAATACGTTTTCAAAAACGCTTTTCCGCTGCTAAGTACTATAAGAGTACTAACATTTGATAAAGTGAGGGAGAAATATTGAAAGTTACTCTAGATGGTGATTGGAAACATAGTGACCTTTCCAATTCTAGAGTAACATCTTCAATATTTTTCGAAAGTAACTTATCAAATACTCATTTTCCGCTGCTAGTACTATAAGAGTACTATTGTTTGATAAGTGATGGGGGAATATTGAAAGTTGTTCTAGATGGTGATTGGAATCATAGAGACCTTTTCGATTCTAGAACAACACCTTCAATATTTTTCGAAAGTAACTTATCAAATATAATATAATTTCAAGTGGGATTTGAATTTTTAGAACTATCCAAATGGGATACTCTATAAATTCAAATCAAGTGGGAGTTATATTTTAAGAATTTTTTATGCAATGTTTTTGATCGAACCTTCGGTTTTGTGTCTTTTGCAGCATTTTAAAAGTAAAATGTCTTCCGCTTCAAAGAATATCGTCGCTGAGTTAAACAAAGGTGAAAAACTCAACGTCGATAATTACAAACTTTGGTCCATTAAGATACAATACGTTTTAGAGGAGCAAGAAGTGCTCGAAACTCTAAAGAACGTAATGATTGAACCCGAGTTGGGCACTACGGCCCAACACCGAAGAGACAAGGAAGCTTTTGATGCTTGGTCTCGGAAGAATAAGATAGCGCGCATTACGTTATTAAGCAGTATGGCTGATGACATAATGCGCATCTTCCGAGAACATGACCTAGCCATGGACATATGGTCCAAGCTAGAGGAGAAGTTCGGTGGCACATCGGTGTCCAAACTTCGCGCCTTAACTATAAAGTTCGATACATATAAGAAACGTCCAGATCATTCCATGGGGAAACATCTGCGACATATGGCGAACCTTATCTCGGAGTTAAAGGATGCAGGTCATGTGCTCACTGATGAGCAACAAATCCAAGCAGTCATACGTTCCCTACCAAATGGGTGGGATCAAATGAAGATGCATCTCACTCACAATGAGAGCATCAAGACCTTCAACGACGTTTCCAAGCACCTCGAATTAGAGGAAGAGCGGCTTGCGGCTGCCAAGCCAAGTGCAGAAGTGCACATGGTTGCTAGTTCCTCACATGGGGGAAAGAAACGTAAAGATCGTTCGAAGTCTTCTAATGAACGTAATAAGCAACCTGAGTCTACCAAGGAACCCAAACATAAGGGTGGGCACAAGAAATGGCACAAGAAGAAAGACTTGAAAAGGATCAAGTGCTTCAAGTGCAACAAGCTCGGTCACTATGCTCGTTCGTGTACGAGTGGAAGTGACGAGGTAACTTGTAATACTAGTTACATATGTGTTTCTAGTTCACTATTTCTTGTGGAATCTAATCCATTTTGGGATAATTGATTCAGGTGCCACCGACCACATAGCAAAGGACAGACGGTCCTTCGTGGAGTATCACCGGATACTCAAGGAATGAAGTGGATCAATGTAGGAAACAACACACGTGTTGAAGTGAAAGGCGTTGGGACTCGCAAGCTTGTCTTGGACAACGGCCGCACTATCCTACTTCATGAAGTTCTCTTCATTCAATATATTCAAAGGAATATTAAAATTGTGGTCAATTTATTGGGTCTTGGTTAATGGTTGGTTCCTTCATGTTTGTAATATGGACCTATTTTTGTAATAATTCCTTTATTGGTTCTGGGTTATGTATTTAAAGGATTCATTGTAATAAGTACAATGTATGATTTCTCATTTCCTTATGACAAATTCTTTGACTAATGAGTCTAATATAATTTGTTGGCACTCAAGGCTTGGTCATATTGGACCAACGCGTATGGATAGACTTGCCAAACGTGGCCTTCTATCCAATGTTTCAAAGGTTGAAATGTCGACCTGCGAACATTGCCTTGAAAGGAAATCTTGTCGCAAGCCGTTTGGAACCGGCACAAGGGCCAAGGTTCCATTACCGCTTATCCATTCGGACATATGTGGTCCGATGAATGTCAAGACAAGACGCGGGAAGTCCTATTTCATCACTTTTAATTGATGATTTCACCCGATTCGGTCATATCTATTTGATATCCCATAAAAGTGAAAGCACTAAACCTGCTTTAAAAACTATATGAGTTTAGTGGAGAATCAATTAGATCGCAAGATTAAGGTCATGCGAACCGATAGGGGCGGTGAATATCAATCAACAAGTTTAAAGGAACTTTGTGATGAAAAAGGCATAGTACATCAGGTAACTATGCCTTATACTCCTCAACAAATTAGTGTTGCAGAAAGGAGGTATAGGACTTTAATGAAAAATGGTCCGTTCAATGATGGCGCAAGCTAACTTTCCAATCACCTTCTGGGATGATGCATTATTGACAACCGTTTTCATTTTAAACCGCGTATCCTCGAAATCAGTTAGCTCCACTCCTTATGAGTTGTGGAACCAAAGGTCTCCTGACTTAAACATTTTACCTTGAGTTTGTGCATTCAACGCACATATTTCCTCCCATAAGTATGGCAAACTTGGGCCATGGGGAAGGAAATGTATCTTTAAACGATACGCATTAAACTCCAAAGGTTATGTTTTTGTTAGTCAGGAAGACAATGGTGTGCTAATTGAGTTTGAGTCGAGGGATGTCACTTTCTTGGAAAACGAGTTTCCAAGACAGGGCGAGATAAGTCAGGACTTATCTCTATTTGAGATTTGTGATCAAGAAGGATTACCTCATTCGAGTGGGAGAATTCTTGGTGAAAACGAAAATACTTTTCAACCTTCACCAATGGATTATACGAATGACGATTATCCTATTCCATACGGGAATAATGATCCAAGTGGGAGCAATTCTAACAACATTTCAAGTGGGAGTGATATTAGAATTGATCTAAATTCAAGTCAACAAGGACTTGAAGAATCTCAAATATGCCGAATCATGCCCTGCAAATGACAAATGGATGGAAGCGATGAAGGAGGAATTGAAATCCATGAAAGTTAACCAAGTCTGGGACTTAGTTAAATCACCCAGAGGACATAGAGCAATTGGGAACAAATGGGTTCTCGAGATCAAGCATAAGGCTGATGGCTCAGCATAAGGCTGATGGCTCTATAGATAGATATATAAAGCTCGCCTTGTCGCGAAAGGTTTTACGCAACAGGAAGGGATAGACTACAAAGAAAACTTCTCACCTGTTGTGCGTTTTACCTTGATTCGCAATGGTAGCTTGCTTATACCTCGAATTACATCAAATGGATGTAAAGACTGCCTTTCTCAATGAAGAATTGGACGAGGAGATCTATATGGAACAACCAACAGGGTTTGTAAAAGAAGGAAACAAACATAAGGTTTGTAAACTTCGTAAGTCCATATATGGTCTTAAATAATCCTCGAGGCAATGGTATATACGATTGAAAGAAGTTGTCTTATCAAATGGATTTTTTCCATGCTTGATGAAGATAACTGAGTATATATCAAGAGGATTAAAAGCAAGTATATTATCATGTATCTATATGTAGATAACATTTTAATAGCCAGAAATGACAAGGGCTTTGTAATGAGTATCAAGGCTTGGCTTTCATCAGTATTTTAGATGAAAGGCATAGGAAAAGCCGCATATATCCTTGGAGTTAAGATTTCAAGGAATCGTTCGAAGAAACTTCTTTCTCTTTCACAGGAGACTTATATAAAGAAGGTTCTAGAACGATTTAATATGCAGGACTGCAAGTCCATTGATATTCATATAAGCATATGCGATAATTTATATCTGGAATCACGTCCAAAGAACCAAAAGGAAAAGGAAATTATGGAAAAAGTTCCATATTCCAGTACAGTTGATAGTCTTATCTACACTATGGTGTGTACGAGACTGGACATCTGTTTTGCCGTTGGAAATGGTAAACTGTTACCAATCCAACCCAGGGCAAGAACACTGGAAAGCGGTTAAGAGGATAATGCAGTATCTTAAAAGAACTGCAGATTTGCAAAAGACTATGATAAAATCAAGAAGGTAGACATAAGGTACATATCTACGCATGAGACGATAGAGGATCAGCTTACGAAAGCGATCCCCAGAAATGTGTTTTATAAACACTTATCATCTCAAGGATTGCGTATGGGCTGAGTTGTACCAAATATATATTCCCATGTCTAAGAAATGATCAAAATTAATAAAAGAATAAGTTCTTTTTCCAACATTGCATATGAATTTCTTAAGAAATGTTTGTGTACATTTTTGAAATCTCAGCTGAATTGTGTGTATGTCGGACAGATTAAGGTTGGCTCTCTCACATGAGCAACCGCCTTATCTTATCAGATGGATAAGATAGAGATGAGACTAGTTTAAAGTCAAAATCATTAGACGAATGATTTAGAGTCAAGACTTTAACAAGATAGTCGAATGAAAGATCTGCATCATATGGATGCTTATAAAAGATCTGAGATCTGTATCACAAGGATATAAAGATCTCATTGGATTTTGTGAATCCTATCTGTCTTATGCAGGATGAGAGTCCGTGAGTATTTCACGAGTAGTATGGGGACTCAAAAAAAAAAAGATAGGCACTGTGGTGTCTGATCTTTTCATCCGTACAACATCATTAAGACATACTCTCCCTGGGAAAGGAGTGATGTTGTAATACGTGTTCATACCACGTATGCATTTCGACCACTGAGTTAGTAGCAATAGTGTTTGCTATTATGTGAGACTCAAAGGCCATACGGGTCTTAACTCTTACCCTCAAGGACTCCAATTGGTTCCTTTAGATTTGACGAGATGATCGCTATCTTAGCGTGTTACTAATGGGCTATGGTAATTCGGCTCGGCGGGGCACGTTAGAAAAGCGAATCAAGTCAAGATCATAAGGTTCGCAAGAAGAGGAAGATTGATTTCATATTCGCATTTGGACTTTAATGATTCAAAGCTGGCCAGCCAATTGTAATCCAGATGGGATTCAATTGTTGAATATAAAGTACAAGAAATGTGAAGAAATAATCTAGGGTAAAGCATGCGTTGAACTACTCAACTTTGCACCTTCGAGGTCGTTGTGTATCTCTAACAAGTGCACAACAACAGACTCTACGCGCATGACGGTCGCACGGTCTATTTCTCGGTATGATAGATGAAAGAACTAAGGGAAAAACGTTCTCTTACAATCCCCTCAAGTGTGAGTGGGAGATGTTGGATATGGAAGACGTTTGTACACCCTTGTGGGGGATGTACGAGGGAATACGGACCTCGAACGTCGCGCACACGAAGTCGTGTGCAAAGGGAATCTGTTCCCTAGCGGAGAGGATCTCTGTATGAGCGGGAAAGTCGCATTATATATGCATAAGTGCATGCGACATATGGCTAATAAAGGGGGAATATCTTAAGCTTATGTTGTACCATGCATATGGTACAACTTAAGCTTATAATGTGCCATGTATCATGGTACACCTTAATTAAGTTGTTCCAAAGGAACAACTTACCCTAAAATAACTACCTTGGGGGCTATAAATAAGACCCAAGGGTAGCCATTTTCCTTACACATTTTGCATGAAATTCATGCATGCATCTTCTTCATAGCGAAGCTCTGCAGAAATATTTCCTCTCCCTCCATCCAAGTTCTTAATCTAAAATAGAGATTTAGATTGTGGGATTAGTAGCCTTACTCCGTTCGTGAGTAGACTCGATCCGTCGTGGCGAATCCGAAGGCGAAGTTCGTAGACTACCGTGCCGCGTACGCAAGCGTAAGTCTAAACTTCATGTTATCGATCCTAACTTTGTTTTGGACAGGATCCTTCAATCTCAGGTTTGCCACCCGACAGAGCTTTAGAGTTTGGAATTGATCTTATGCCGGGAGCGCAACCGATATCGAAGGCGCCGTACCGTATGGCCCCCGCTGAGCTCGAGGAGCTGCGGAAGCAGTTGGATGAGTTGCTGCAGAAGGGTTTCATCCACCCTAGTGTGTCACCGTGGGGTGCACCTGTTTTGCTTGTAAAGAAGAAGGATGGGTCCCGCAGGATGTGCGTGGACTATCGAGGATTGAATGCTGTCACCGTAAAGAATAAGTACCCGCTGACGCGCATCGACGATATCTTTGACCAGCTTGGAGGTTCGAGAGTCTTCTCGAAGTTGGACTTGAGGAGTGGATACCACCAGTTGAAGGTAAAGAAGGACGATGTTCAGAAGACGGCTTTCCGGACGAAATACGGACATTATGAGTTCGTGGTCATGCCGTTTGGCATGACCAATGCGCCGGCTGTGTTCATGAATTTGATGAATTTAATATTCTATGACTTCCTGGACAAGTTTGTTGTCATCTTCATTGACGACATTCTTATTTATTCGAAGTCTGAGGAGGAGCACAGCTGTCATCTGAGGACAGTGCTGGAGACGCTGAGGAGACATAAGCTTTATGCCAAGTATAGCAAGTGCGAGTTCTGGCTGGACAGAGTCGCATTCCTGGGACACGTGGTGTCCAGTGATGGCATATCTGTGGACCCGGAGAAGGTTAGAGCAGTCAGAGATTGGCCGACTCCGCAGTCAGCGTCCGACATCAGGAGCTTCCTTGGTTTAGCAGGCTATTATCGGCGGTTCATCAAAGATTTCTCGAAGATTGCAGAGCCGATGAAGAAGCTGACGAGGAAGGACGAGGAGTTTATTTGGTCAGATGCTTGTGAGGAGGCCTTCAGTATCTTGAAGGCGAGATTGACCACAACACCGGTGTTGGCAGTACCGGATCGAAGCAGAGGCTTTGAAGTTTATTGTGATGCATCGGGGAAGGGCCTAGGGTGCGTCTTGCATCAGCATGGCCACGTGGTCGCGTACGCTTCTCGTCAGTTGAGGACTCATGAGAAGAATTACCCGACGCACGATCTGGAGTTGGCAGCAGTGATTTTTGCACTGAAGATTTGGAGGCACTTCTTGCTAGGTGAGAGTGTGAAGATTTTCACCGATCACAAGAGCTTGAAGTACATCTTTACGCAGAAGGAGCTCAATATGCGTCAGAGGCGATGGTTAGAGCTCATGGCTGACTACGAGATTGATTTGCAGTATCATCCGGGGAAGGTGAACGTAGTGCCGGATGCCTTGAGTAGACTTCCTACTGCGATGATGCTTGCAGCAGACTGGAGAATTCAGCAAGAGCTGAGGGAGATGAATTTGGAGGTTGTTCTACCTGGTGTGGTTCGTTCGTTCATGAATTTGCAGATTCAGTCCACGATCATGGATCGGATCAAGGCAGCACAGGCAGGAGATCTGAAGCTGCAGAGGATCAGGAGGCAGGTTGAAGCTGGACTACGGACGGAGTTCGTGATTCATGAGGATGGTTCGCTGCGGTACGGCAGTAGACTCTGTGTACCTGCAGGTGATGTTCGCGAGGAGCTGTTGAGCGAGGCTCATAGCTCGCCATATTCTATACATCCTGGAGGCACCAAGATGTATAAGGACCTCCGTCTGAATTATTGGTGGATTGGCATGAAGAGGAGTGTGGCACGGAGCGTTGCCAAGTGTTTGATATGCCAACAGGTGAAGGCTGAGCACCATCGTACTGCCGGGTTTTTGCAACCGCTTCCCATTCCGGAGTGGAAATGGCAACATATTACGATGGACTTCGTGACTGGTTTACCTCGGACCCCGCGACAGAACGACGCAGTTTGGGTGATCGTGGATCGGTTGACCAAGTCTGCGCAATTTATCCCTTTCCGGGTGGGCCAGTCTACGGAAGCTCTGGTGAGGAAATATCTGGATGTAAAGTTCCGTTCTACTTTTACTTCTATTTTGATTTTCTCTTTGAAATAGTCGTGACGTAGACCGTGTACGTGCAGGAGATTGTACGCTTACATGGAGTCCCCGTGAGCATTGTGTCCGACCGAGACACGAGGTTCACATCTCAGTTCTGGAGAAGTCTGCAGGAGCATTTGGGTACGAGTCTGAGTTTCAGCACGGCGTATCACCCGCAGACTGATGGCCAGTCCGAGAGGACTATTCAGATCCTGGAGGATATGCTGCGAGCTTGTACGCTCGATTTGAAGGGTTCTTGGGAGGACCATCTTCACTTGGTGGAGTTTTCATATAACAACAGCTACCAGGCGAGCATTGGCATGGCGCCGTTTGCTGCCCTATATGGAAGGAAATGTCGTTCACCACTGAGCTGGGATGACATCGGTGATCGGGAACTGTTGGGTCCAGAGATGATAGTGGAAGCTGTGGATGTCGTGAGGGACATCAGGGAGAAGCTCAGAGTTGCACATGATCGCTTCAAGCATTGGGCAGATGCCAAGAGGAGACCTTTGGAGTTTCAGCCAGGAGATCACGTCTTCATGAAGATTTCTCCGAACCACGGAGTTATTCGTTTCGGGAAGAGGGGAAAGCTGAGCCCAAGGTATATTGGGCCGTTTGATGTGCTAGAGCGGGTGGGAGCAGTTGCCTACCGCCTTGCTCTGCCACCATCTTTGGAGGGTGTTCATGACGTATTCCACGTATCTCAGTTACGTCGGTACGTCAGTGATCCATCGCACACTGTGGACTTCTCAGAGATTACAGTTCGCCCGGATCTGACATATGACCAGCAGCCTGTGCAGATTTTGGACCGTCGACAGAAACAGTTGAGGAATAAGGTAGTCGACCTTGTGAGAGTGATGTGGCGTCACGGATCGCCTGGAGAATCCACCTGGGAGCGCGAAGATGATATGAGAGAGCGCTTTCCGCATCTATTCCCGAGCAGTGCATGATGTTGATTCCGAGGACGGAATCATTTCTAAGTTGGGGAGGATGTAACAGTCGGTTTCCGATCGTAAGTTCTTTGTGCACGTGTGCTTGATCGTGCACGTTTTTATTTTAGACTTTGTTTGTTTCCGAACCCTATCGTGTGATATGTCGTTGTGACTCTCTCTGAGGGTACTACATTTGCCGTGTTGACTTGCAACGTCATTTCACGGGCCGTTCGCCCACGATTTGACCTTTTCCGAGGAGACGTCGCGTATCGCACTTTTGACTTGAGGCGTTTTTATTTTTAATTTCGTTTCTCGTCATCGAAATTGTAATCCGTCTCTTCCGACTTCTTGCTCTCATCGCCCCGGTCGTCCCGGTATTTTTTTCTTATAATTTTTGGGCACCGTTTGACCCTTGTGCGATAGTAGAGCCAGTTAATTACGAGATTACCCCTAACAAACTTAACCCTATTAAACCCTAGCTAACCCTAATAGGCAGCCCCCTCACGTGTAAGCATCCCCTAGTCACGTGGGCCCCACCCCTACTTAAGAATCTAGGGCTTTTCACGTTTTTTTTCACAGCCGCACACAAATCATCTGCGCCGGCCCTAGAAACAAGCATCCTCACGCAAACCCCTCTTTCTCTCCCACCTAGCCACCGCCGGAGGCCGCTGATCGCCGCCGACCATCTCCAGCAACCACCCCCGACCTCCCCTCTCTCGCCGGAGCTCCTAGCCGTCGCCGGAAGCCGCCGCAATTGCCTGAAAAGCGCACAGCAGCAGCTGCAGCTCGCCACGGCCGCCGCCGCCGCTGCCGCCGCCGCCGCCGGAGCCCCCTCGCCGTCGCCGTGAACCCCCCCTCTGCCCCCTCTCGCTGTTGGCTGCGACCCAAGGCCGCAAACTCCTCTGAAACAACGAGTTTACTCGCTGTTTTGCGTGTTTGGCGTCGTACCGACGCGTCGCCAAGATCTCGCCGTTGTCTCTCGCTGTGGGAGTCATCCGATAGCCTCCTGCATCCCCTGGGGGCGTCTTCCTACATCACGAGCATCACTTACGACTCTCGACATCGTAGGCGTAGCGTTCGACGAACCGTTCGCCCTGAGTTGTTGTTACGGTTTCCCAGAAGCCGTAAAACACCATCTCGACACTCCTGCCCACTGTCCAGCCCCTAGCCGCTGTTCGTACTCTCTGACCGCTACCAGAACGTTTCTGGCTACGCTGCCCGTAGCCGAGACACCGCTAGGAGACGATCCGTAGCCGTGCCAGTCAGATCGGTCGCCGTTCAGACACTACGTCCGCTCTACCCCAGACTCCGGACAGGTTGGTTCCCCTATCTCGTAGCGAAACCCCCACAATAGCAAAACTAAAAACCTAACTAAAACCGGCAACTTAACTCAGTAAATTTATTTTCTGCTCTCTTAAATCGATGTGTAACCGTAGACCGACGTTTGGACTTTTGACTGTGCACATAGGATAGAATCGTCGGATAGGCTGATCGGACAACTTGACTCGTGACAGTTAGGGTAGCCACGCCTAACTTAGAAATGAACCTAATTAGGATTTGACGAAAATCGCGACTTGACACCGTCGCTGTGATCTCTTTCAGACGGACTACCGCAGACGCGACGACTAGACGAGACGCCCCGGACAGACGACGCACTCGCTATTCCAGGCAAGTGTACCCACTTGCGATTTGACTGTGCTTTAGTTCTAGTTGTAGAACTATTAGATTGTGTGTGATGAGAACCGGACGTGAAATGATAGCGTCCGGGACGACCCGTGACGGCTCAGACTTGACGACGAAGTCTGAGCCTGACAACAATGAACTGCTGACAACATAGGACTATCTTGTGTGTGCGTGCGTGTGGACACCCTAGAATAACTTTCCCTTCACTTGTCATGTCGTGTTCTGTCACACAAAAAGCCTTCGGGCGTTTCGGATGCTTCCCTCCGCGGAAGTGATCCCTGTTATACAAAAAGCCTTCGGGCGTTTCGGATGCTTCCCTCCGCGGAAGTGATCCCTGTTATACAAAAAGCCTTCGGGCGTTTCGGATGCTTCCCTCCGCAGAAGTGATCCCTGTTACACAAAAAGCCTTCGGGCATTTCGGATGCTTCCCTCCGCGGAAGTGATCCCTGTTACACAAAAAGCCTTCGGGCGTTTCGGATGCTTCCCTCCGCGGAAGTGATCCCTGTTACACAAAAAGCCTTCGGGCGTTTCGGATGCTTCCCTTCGCGGAAGTGATCCCTGTTATACAAAAAGCCTTCGGGTGTTTCGGATGTTTCCCTAGCGGAAATGATCCCTGTAAATCTTGTCCTGAGTTCCTGGGTTTGGGGTTGGGTTGAGCGTGCGCACGGCAAGAGGGTCTGATCCCCCTCGAACCGTAAGGCGTGAACCCTTTCGTGTCTTACTTGTCCTGTCCCGTCTTGTCTTGTCCTGTCTGTCACGTCCCGTCTTGTCTTGACACCTGTAGGATAGTCCCGTAGTCCGTAGCACACGCTACGTCTACTGCTTGCTACGTTTACTTTTTCCTGCTACGCTACTTTTCGTTACTCAGTTATAACCCCAGCATGCTAAAACAACCAGTAAATCATTGTTAAAAGTTGATACACTTGCAGTAGAGTCTGACAGTTTGTGTAGACCTTGCCTGACGTACAGTTTCCTTCTTTTGGTGCTGTACGTCAGGTGTGGAGCCAGAGTACGAGTACGAGGCGGACTTGCCAGTTGACTTGGAGCCGGAGGGCGCTGATCCGGTGTACGATCCAGAGGACGATCAGAGTTAGAGATCTTCTGTTGCTGTTCCGGAGTTATCCATTTCAGTTAGAGTGGGTGCGTTGCACTCTTACTTTCTCGTCTAGGTTGGGTGCTTGCACCATTAGTTTCCCTTTCAGCTGTTGTTACGCCTATTTGACCGAGGCCCATAAAGCACGAGCCCAAGAGCCTGACTACTGGCCAAAAGCCCATCTGCGTCCTCAAAGCCCATTCGACAAAGGCCCTGCAATGGACCTCGTCGAACGTTGATCCGACCCAGCCCCAATAACCCGTTGGTCGCTCGCCCACTCCTGCGAAAACCACTCCCCAGGACGCGCGACCACTAAATAGCGATAATGGGGAGGTGCTGGCATGGCGGAGAGAACGGCGGCGAGGGGGGACCGATGGGGCACGATCAGTGGCGAGCGTGGGACGTGGGCCGAAGGAAATCAAGCAAGAGCTTTATAAAAGGGCCAGGAAGACGACGAAGAAAGGGACGTCATCTGAGGTAACAAAACCTAAGGTACTCCATCAACGACCTCGTTCCCCCAATTCATCTCCTTCCTCCCCCGCTCGCGCCGAGAGACGCCGTCACGATCTCCTCACGAGTCGGACCGTCTCCGCCGGGCCCCCCTTTCTCAGATCTCTATCTGACTTAGGCATCGGAGGGGATTTGTCCGGAACCAAGGTCCGGCCCCCTGACGAGTGTTCTCGTCTGCGTAGGTGGACAGCAGATCAACGGGCCGAGGCTACCCCTCGCCCCTCTCCGACCCCTCGATCAACCGGACAGTGAGGCTTCCCCTCACCGTCAGCCTGCCGTGGCCGAGCACGTCCTGCCGAGGCCGAGCGTCCTAATCGGGTCCGAGACTCTCCCTCGCCACCCGTCGGCCGAACATCTACCCGGGCGACTGAGGCTACCCCTCGTCCCCCTACCAGCCGAGGCCGAGCACACCTGTCCGAGGCCGAGCGTCTCAACCAGGGCCGAGGCTTCCCCTCGCCCCTTCTACGGCGATTCGAAGCCCCCGAGGGACCCTGTTTCAGAGTGTTTTCTCACTACAAAGCGTTGACCGCGGAGAAACCGGTCAACGTGGTCAAGGGGTCCGCTTTGGGTCCCTCGGGGGCTTCGAATCGGTGTAGAAGGGGCGAGGGGAAGCCTCGGCCCTGGTTGAGACGCTCGGCCTCGGACAGGTGTGCTCGGCCTCGGCTGGTAGGGGGACGAGGGGTAGCCTCAGTCACCCGGGTAGATGTACGGCCGACGGGTGGCGAGGGAGAGTCTCGGACCCGATTAGGACGCTCGACCTCGGCAGGACGTGCTCGGCCACGGCAGGCTGACGGTGAGGGGAAGCCTCACTGTCCGGTTGATCGAGGGGTCGGAGAGGGGCGAGGTGTAGCCTCGGCCCGTTGATCTACTGTCCACCTGCGCAGACGAGAACACTCGTCAGGGGGCCGGACCTTGGTTCCGGCCAAATCCCCTCCGATGCCTAAGTCAGATAGAGATCTGAGAAAGGGGGGCCCGGCGGAGACGGTCCGACTCGTGAGGAGATCGTAACGGCGTCTCTCGGCGCGAGCGGGGGAGGAAGGAGATGAGTTGGGGGAACGAGGTCGTTGATGGAGTACCTTAGGTTTTATTACCTCAGATGCGGTCCCTTTCTTCGTCGTCTTCCTGACCCTTTTGTAGAGCTCCCAGCGTGATTGGCTCTGGCCCACGTCCCACGCCCGCCATCGATCGTGCCCCATCCGTCCCTCCTCGCCGCCGCCCTCTCCGCCATGCCAGCACCTCCCCATTATCGCCATTTAGTGGTCGCGTGTCCGGGGGAGCGGTTTTCGCAGGAGTGGGCGAACGGCCAACGGGTTATGGGGGCCGGGTCGGATCGACGTTTCGAGAAGGTCCCTTGTAGGGCCTTTGCCGAATGGGCTTTCAGGATGCAGGTGGGCTCTTGGGCTCGTGCTTTATGGGTCTCGGTCAAATAGGCGTAACAATTGCCCCCATCGGTCGGGTTGATCGGCCTCGGCCGGTTCGGCTCGGCCGATGTGACCTCTGCCGATTTTGACAGGTTCTCCAGTCGATGCCGACTCATTTATTAGTCGTCATCATGAGTTAGCCCGTTCGATGTTTTTAAGGCGCGGGTTCCGAAGCGCCTTCGGCCTTCAGATGTTGCCACGTGTAGCGGCAAGCTTATCCCTGCCGCTCGCGGAGTCGTCTTAAGTGGAGAAGCCGAGGGATTCGTGGGCCGCCATCCCATCATCTTTCTTCTTTGCGCTGATCCCCCTTCTGTCTGAGCTTTCCCCCATGTCGTCTTCCTCTGCTACGGGCTCGGTTCGGTCGGAGCGCGACGCGGCTCCGGGTCTAGCGGGTGGCACTCCTTCGGCGATCAGTCAGCACGGGGATGATCTTTCAGGGGTTCCTTCTGAGGTCATGGCATGGCCTTCGTCGATCTGTGCCACCGCCATCGGGAGCATGCGCTCCTCCTACCTGCTCCCGCCCTACTCGGCTCGTGCCCCTGGGGCTGACGAGCGGATCTGCTCTCCTGGTCCCAATGAGGTCGGAATATATGAAAAGTGCTTCCACTTCGGGCTCCGTTTCCCGCTTCATCCTTTTATCGTTGAGTTCCTTCAGGCCCACAATGTGTGCTTGTGTCAATTCTGTCCCAACGCCGTCGGGATCCTCGTCGGGTTCGTTGTCGTCTGCATGCTGAAGGGTGTGGTGCCCTCTCTCCGCCTCTTTGCCCAGTTCTACCGCCTGAGCCTCCACCAATCGGGGGCATGGATTTACATCAGCGCCCGCCCGAAGATGTCCCTGGTGCTGGGGTTGCCGAGTTCTCTGAAACGCTGGAAGGGGGAATACGTGTTCGTCACATTCCCCTCGAGCGTACACTTCCCGGCACGGTGGGTGGCGGCCGGTGCCGTTGTTCTCAATCTGGGTGAGCCGACGGTCGCTGAGCAGCAGACGGCGAGGGACATGTTGGCGATTCCTCCGAGGGAGCGCTCGATCGACTTCCTCTTTAGTGACTTTAATTTGCGTAAGACGGTGTGGCCCCTAGGTAAGCTGCTCCGTGCGTTCGCCCCTTGAGATCGTCCAGGTTCCGCTCTGTCTCTCATTTATCCTTTGAGTGCAGGTGGGTTCCCTCTCGGTCCTTCTCCCGCCAGCGCTCTCGTGCAGGCTTCAAACCCGGATCCGCGCAGAAGGGACCATGTGTTGGCGGTCCGGAAGAAGCAGCGGGTTGTGACCGTATCCGGAGGCTCGAAGCGAAAGAAGATGTCGTCTCCCTCTCTCCCCTTGCAGGGATCTCCCGAGAGGCTCCGTGGGGGGGTCGAGGGGGCCGACGTTCAGCCGACTGCTGACCGACCTCATCCCGCTCCCGTTGAGGTTGCCTGGCCGTGGGCCGGCCCTTCACCTCTTCCGGACGGCTTTCTCCCTGATGCTTACAGTCGGTATCTGGGGGCGTTCCGCTCCGCTCCTGGCGAGTTCCCTTCGTCAGGGGAGGGTCTTCTTCGTCCACGCTTTCCAGTGGGTGAGAAGGAGTCGGTGTTCTCGAGCCGTGGAGCCGCCGCTCGAGTGGCCGAGAACTGGTGTCTCCCTCCCGACCAGGCGGTGTTGGACGGAGTCAGAGGTGATTACTTGGCTACCTTCGTGATCCAGGCTGGTCAACAGGTAGTGCGTCTCTGCTTGTCCCCCCGTTCTCCAGCCGCTTTTGCCCTCTTACCTTCGTTGCTTTGGCACAGTTGTCCTCGGTGGGCCTCTCGATGAGGCGCCAATTCGCGGCTCTTCCCAAAGCCAAATCCGTGGCTGGGCTAGGCCCTGAGGTCCCTGGCGAGGAAGAGGAGGAAGCTGGTCAGTTGGAGGAAGCGCGGGTCCAATCCCTGAACTCCCGCATAACTGAGCTGTCCTCTGCCCTGGAGGCGGCAGATCGCGAGAGAGCCGTGGCTCTGGCCGCGAAGTCCGAGGCCGAGACACGGCTCGCCTCTCTTTTAAAAGACGTCGACGCGTCTGGAGGAGTCAAGCAGATCCCCGGCCCGGCTGCTGCCCCCGATGCCTCGGAGCTCTCCGATCGTCTGGATACGGCGGAGGAGCAGGTGAGGGCCCTTGCTGCCCAATTAGGAGAGAAATCCCGGGAGATCGAGAAGGAGAGGGCGGAGCACCAACGCCAGGTAGAGACCCTAGAGGCCCAGCTGCGTGGGCTCGAGGAGGTGGATCCGGCCCGGATCGCTCGGGATGCCGTGGCGGAGTATGCCACCTCCTTTGTGGAGACCGCCTTGGCGACGTCGTACGAGAAGGGCTTCGCCCGGTGCCAGTCCGAGATCCAAAAGAAGTTCCCGCTCTCGGGGATTGACTTCGAGAAACTTCGGATGCACCCTGACGCCGAACAGAGCAAGGGGGGTGACCCTAGTGAGCTGCCAGCTTGTGGCCCCACCGGTGCCCCCGGAGAAGAATGAGGGAGGGGAATGCCCCTCGACCTCTTCACGTATCCCTCTGTATGCCTTTTCGCTTTATCTAGAAAGGGGTGAATTTAAAACAAATTTATTTCATAGGAAGTGATACATCTATTGAAAGTATTTGCGTAAATATTCCGCATTCCAATTGTGAGTGAGAACTCTCCCTTCCATGTCGGCTAGTCGGTAGGCTGCGGGTCCGAGGACCTCGACGACTTTGTAGGGTCCCTCCCATCTAGCCGCGAGCTTCCCTTTGCGAGCGGTATCGGTGGTGAAGCCCGCTTTCCGGAGGACCAGGTCTCCGAGGTGGAAGCTTCTCCCTCGCACCCGAGCGTTGTAGTATCGGGCCACCTTCTGCTTTTGGCGGACGATGGTGGCCAGTGACTGCTCCCGTCGCTCGTCGAGGAGCTCCAGGCTGAGCCCTAGGCCCTGCGAGTTCCGGTCTTCGTCGAAGTATTTGAGGCGAAGAGATTCTTCCCCCAATTCGACCGGTACCACCGCCTCGGCCCCGTAGGTGAGCATGAAGGGGGTCTCGCCCGTAGCCTCCTTGTGGGTCGTCCGGTATGACCAGAGTATCCCGGGGAGCTCTTCCGGCAGTTCCCTTCGGCGTCCTTTACTTTCTTTCGGAGGGGCTCTATGATACACTTGTTGGCCGCCTCTGCCATCCCGTTGGTTTGGGGGTGTGCCACCGAGGCAAAGAGGAGCTTGATTCCCCATTCCTCGCAAAAATCTTTAAACCCTGCTGAATCGAACTGCTTCCCGTTGTCTGTGACGATGGCCCGTGGTACTCCGAATCGGGAGATGATGGAATTCCACACGAAGCTTTTCGCTTTCTTCCACGTGATGGTCGCCAACGGCTCGGCCTCGATCCACTTGGTGAAGTAGTCCACTGCCACGATCAGGTGCTTCCGCTGCCCTCGTCCTGGCTTGAACGGTCCGAGGATGTCGAGCCCCCATTTCGCAAAGGGGAGGGGGCTCACGATGGGGATGAGTTCTGACGGGGGAGTCGAGATGTGGTGGGCGTACCTCTGGCATTCTTGGCATTTCTGCACGTAGCTTGCAGCATCTTTGGCCAAGGTCGGCCAGTAGTACCCCTGCCTTAAGATCTTCTGCGCGACTATCTTGCCCCCGTGGTGATTCCCACAGATCCCGTCGTGAACCTCCTGTAGGACGTAGTCAGCTTCTTGCGGTCCGATGCATTTCAGGTATGGGAGGACGTCCGTCTTGGTCCATCGTCTCCGGTAGAGCGTCCCCTCATGGATCACGTACCGGAGTGCTTTTCTCTCCAGGGTTCGGCGCTCATCCCCATCGGCCGGCACCTCTCCGTGGGTGAGGTACCGGATGATCGGGTCCATCCAGGTGGGCTCTTGGTCGATCGCCATCACCTCGTGCTCCATCGTGCTGGGGGACGGCAGGTTCTCTACGTAGATGGTGCGGCCCAGCTCCTTTGGCGAGGACGAGGCCAGTTTTGATAACGCATCGGCCCGCGCATTCTCTGATCGGGGGAGGTGTAAGACCTCCACGTCCTTGAATTTGGACATCGCCGCTCGGGCGACTGGGAGATATCTCTGCATCGCCTCCTCTCGTGCCTCGTAACTCCCTAAGAGTTGGTTGACAATGAGCTTCGAGTCGCTGAGGAGGCGGACGGACTCGGCCCCGAGCTCCAGGGCCAGCCTCAGGCCGTTGATCACCGCTTCGTATTCCGCCACGTTGTTCGTGGCCGGGAACTCGAACCGCAACGCGTATTCCGAGATGTTCCCCTCCGGAGATCGGATCGCAATCCCGGCCCCTCCTCCTGACTGCGTGGCCGACCCGTCCACATGAACTATCCACGCTCCTGGATCCTCTGGCTGGAAGTGGTCAGTCGAAAGAAAGGACAAGGGTTGAGCAGTTACCGTCCCCGGGCCTTCTCCCTCTGGGGGGCCATTTCCTTCCGTCGTGCATTCGGCGATGAAGTCGGCTAGGGCCTGTCCCTTGATGGCCGTGCGCGGTTTGAATCGGAGGTCGAACTCGCTCAGCTCCACTCCCCAGTTTAGCATCCTTCCCATTCGATCGAATCTCTTGAGGTTCTGTTCTAGCTGTGAGTCGGTCAGGATTAGTATGGTGTGGGCCTGGAAATAGGGTCGGAGCCTTCGCGCTGAGAGGACGAGGGCGTACGCCAGTTTCTCCATGGGCGAGTATCGCACCTCCGCCCCCTTCAAGATCCGGCTCGTGTAATATACCGGCCATTGCGCCCCGCTGTCCTCCCGGATCAGCACCGAACTCACAGCCTCCTCTGCGCACGCCAGGTAAAGGCTCAGCGACTCCCCTTCCCGGGGTTTGGACAGGAGAGGGGGGCTGCGGAGATACTCTTTGAGGTCCCCGAACGCCCGGGAGCAGTCTTCGTCCCAGAGTATCGTCTTCCTATTGTTCGGAGGTTCCGTGATTGCTTTCCTCAGGACCTTGAAGAAGGGAAGCGATCTTTCCGCTGATTTGGAAAGGAATCACCCCAGGGCTGCGATGCGCCCGTTCAGCCTCTGTAGCTCCTTGATCGTCGTCGGCTTGCGCATGTTAACCAGCGCCTCGATCTTGTCGGGATTAGCTTCAATACCACGATTAGTTATCATAAATCCCAAGAATTTGCCAGATCTTACCCCAAACGTGCATTTCGCGGGGTTGAGCCGAATGTGGTGTCGCCGCAACCGCTCGAAGGTCTCCCGCAAGTCGACGATGTGGTCTTCCGGTCGCCTTGACTTGACAAGCATGTCGTCGACGTAGACTTCTAGGTTCCTCCCGATCTGGGAGCTGAACACCTTGTTGACCATTCTCTGGTAGGTGGCCCCCGCGTTCTTCAAGCCAAAGGGCATCTTCTTGTAGCAGTAGGTTCCCCGGTCCGTCGTGAAGGCTGTCATCTCTTCGTCCCGGGGGTCCATCTGGACTTGATTGTACCCGGAGTAAGCGTCCATGAAGCTTAGCATCTCGTATCCCGAGGCGTTGTCCACCAGGTGGTCGATGCGCGGCAGGGGGTAGCTATCCTTGGGGCAGGCCTTGTTGAGGTCACTGAAGTCCACGCACATTCGCCACTTCCCGTTGGGTTTTTTGACCATCACCACGTTCGATAGCCACTCCGGGTACCAGACTTCTCGTATGAAGCCGGCATCGAGGAGACGCTCCACTTCCTCGGAGGCTGCCTTCATCTTCTCGCCGCCCAGGTTACGCTTCTTCTGCCTAACCGGTTTGAAGTTGGGGTCGGCGTTGATCTGGTGGACGATCACCTGGGGGTCCACGCCGGGCATGTCTTCAGGCGACCAGGCGAAGATGTCCAGGTTCGCCTCCAGGCATTCGATCAGCTGGTCCCTTAGGTCCGGGCTTAGCCCTCTCCCGATCGAGACGAACCGGCCCTCGATGTCCGTGACCGGGATTTGCTCCTGCTCCTCCGCAGGGGTGGGCCTAGGCCCACTCCTTAAGTCGAGCGCGACCATCCGGTCAGCTAGACGATCCTCGGGACCTTCCTCCGCCAGTTGATAGCAGGTATTCGGTCTCCCCGCGTCGCCTTCGACTTGCCCCATCCCCCCCGGCGTTCGGAACTTAATGGTCCGATGGAGGGTCGAGACCATCGCGCCGACGGCGTTGAGTAAGGGTCGGCCGATGATCCCATTGTACTCCGACCTGATCCCCAATACGATGAATTCCACCGCTAGGGTCACAGAGTCTGGTGTGTCTCCGAGCGTTACCGGGAGATGGATAGTGCCGATGATGGGGGTGGAGTGACCCGTGAATCCGACCACGGGACCCGAACGAGGTCGCAAGTCTCCTTTCTGCCGGCCCATCTTCTCCAGGGTTGACATAAATAGGACGTCACAGGAGCTGCCGGTGTCGACAAGCAGCCGTCGCACTAAGGTAGTGTCTATGACCACTGATACCACCAAAGCCACGTCCGAGCTGCGTGCCGTTACGGGCGCACTCGGTCTCCCAAACGGTGGGGAAGGGGAGGGCACCCCGGCCCTTTCCTCACGACTCTCCTCGCGTCGGTCCCGTGCCCATTCTTGGCAACGATGGCGGGGCCTGTCGCCCCGCGTCGGGGCCTCGCCCCTCTTTCGCCGAGAGGAGGGGGGCCGCGTCATCGCAGATGTGGTTTGTTTCTTCGTGGGACAGTTTTCGTTCCCACAGACGGCGCCAGATGTTTCAGAGTGTTTTCTCACTACAAAGCGTTGACCGCGGAGAACCCGGTCAACGTGGTCAAGGGGCCCGCTTTGGGTCCCTCGGGGGCTTCGAATCGGTGTAGAAGGGGCGAGGGGAAGCCTCGGCCCTGGTTGAGACGCTCGGCCTCGGACAGGTGTGCTCGGCCTCGGCTGGTAGGGGGACGAGGGGTAGCCTCAGTCACCCGGGTAGATGTACGGCCGACGGGTGGCGAGGGAGAGTCTCGGACCCGATTAGGACGCTTGGCCTCGGCAGGACGT
>CM061141.1:184686079-184727460 GCA_030789695.1 Scilla litardierei | reverse complement strand
CTTTCCCTGTACAGCCATGGTTACTGTTTATCGTTAGTCGGTCAAAGAACGTTTGTCGACCGACTAGTTGATGAACTAGTCGGTCAACATTTGTTCTTAGACCGACTAAATCAACTTGAAGTCAGCCTTCTCTATTTCGACTATTAGTCGGTCAATGAACACTCACCGACCGACTAGTTGTGAAACTAGTCGGTCGGCAAGTCTTCTTAGACCGACTAGTTGTCTTCTCCTGTACTTCACCTTTTGGCTGTTCATCCATTAGTCGGTTCATGCTATTTCATCGACCGACTAGTTGATGAACTAGTCGGTCAGTGATCCTTCTTTGACCGACTAGTCTGCTTCAGAATAGAGCCGTTGGAGCATTAAATACCACGAATTTTGCTCTCTCTTTCCTCTATCCTATATATACTTGGAGTGCTACTTTCATAGCATTCAAGACTGATTATTACTGAAGTTTAGAGATCAAAAGAGAAGCATTAAATATCATTCAAAGCTCATTCATTTCCAAAGAATCTCTCTCCCACTCTTACTTCCAAAGAGAGATTCACATTGATTGTGAGCCATTCAAGCCAAGAGCTTGATCCAAGGCCACCAACGTCTTCCTAGCCCTCCATTGCTGATCTACATCTTAGAGCTAGGGTTTGGTGCCTTCATCTTCCCCAAAATCCGTTTTGCCCTAATTCGTAAGTATACTCAAGGCATAGGGTTTTGTCGGTAAGAATTTCGTATTTCATTTACTTCGATATTGTAAGTGTTTTACTCTCGGTTGTGAGAGTTTGTTTGTGATCCCGGGTTGTGAGAGTCACAATTTCATTGTGTATGATTTGATCTTGTAGAGGTTTCTACAAGTATTTCATAGTGCAAATTTGAGTTAGAGGATTCTAACTCAAGTATCCGGAGGGGATCCGGGTGGTTGGGACGTAGGATCACCGGGAACAAGTCGAAGAGACTTGGGTGGATCCGAATCCGTTAAATTGCTTG
The DNA here is from genome assembly GCA_030789695.1 of Scilla litardierei. NCBI lineage: Eukaryota > Viridiplantae > Streptophyta > Magnoliopsida > Asparagales > Asparagaceae > Scilla > Scilla litardierei. Next base: position 184,726,479 of record CM061141.1, on the reverse strand, counting down.
TTTGCGATTGTTTTCTTTGTTGTCAATATTTACATTTCCGCATTGTTGGTTGAGTTTGCAAGATAATTAGGAATTATCTTCTTAATTATTTTAAAGTGATATTCACCCCCCTCTAGTACTTGTGCAGTAGCTTCGTAGGGCATTACAGATGTGGCCGGGGAAGGCTCCTATAAAGCGACTCGAAGAGCATCGTGCAAAGGGATCACTTCCTAGATACCCAAAAACACTGAGGTATTCCTCACTAACGACATGGTCTTCCATCTTATAATCCTCCTCCACAGCTCGGCCCGAGGACTCGTGTATCGGCCTCCCTGTGAGCCATACCAATCCCACCGAGCACTCTTCAGATCCGTCCTGACTTAGGCATCAGAGGGGACTTGGTTGGAACCAAGGTCTGACCCTCTCTGACGAGCTCTCTCGTCTATTCAGGTAAAGTAGATCCAGCCGCACCGAAGCTACCCTTCGGCGCCCAACCAGTCCAGAGTGAACACGCTCGCCCCTGAGCTTGCTCATCGCTACCCCTACAGAGGTCGTCGCCTTGCCGAGGATCCCCTTCGGCACGCCGACACTCTGACCTATCCACCCTTCGTCGAGCCGAACCAGTTGCGCCCGTCTCCCGGAGGCCACGCATGCCCCGCATGATCGCGTTGACCTCCAGCCCCCAGTCAACAAATCTGTGGTGAGAACACACCCCGAAACAAGAATATATTTTCTTTTCGCATGCACAACCATGGTAATAAATTGTAAGGTGGTATCGTCACAGGCCAACAAGAATAATGATATGAGTGTCTCAAAGGATTGAATCCATCACTTACTAAACTAATCTCACATTTTGTGACTCGGAAGCAAACATGTGATGCATTTTGTCAAATTCCTTTCTTGCATCTCTATCATGCAGATGTCACATTTTCCCTTCAATGTGAGAATGTCGAGAATGCCATGTCATGTCTTTCGTAGTTTTGCTTGACATATACTAGCTTTTCAGCCTGGGAATTATGGAAAAGTAATGCAACACCTTACAAGACACATGCTTCCCTTTCTTTTGACTCTCATCGAATGTTTGTAGCAAGGATGACGACAAATGTGGCAAAAGTAGCATTCTTAGAGTCTTTATAGTACAACATGCAATCATTTGGGCATGCATCGATTATATCATAACCCAAACCCAACTGACACATCCACTTCTTGGTTTCCCTGTAACGCATTGCATATTTAGCATCTACATTACATCGCCCCATCAATTGAATCATGTGATCAAAGGCATCATTTGACATATGACTTTCTGATTTAATGTTTAGCAGGTTAGCTAGTCTCAACAGACAATTTAGACTCTTGACATCCTTCAATAATGTTTCTTCTACTGCCTTCAACAAATCATAGAGCTTTTGAGTGTCTTTGTTAGGCTATTCTTCAACTGTTAAACACTCGTCATTTAGCTGATTTAACATTTTAGTCCTGGTAACATCTACAATCATTTCACAAAAGTTATATAAGCTCTCTGGTAAATCTGATTCATCTTGCTCCATCGAAACAGGGGAACCGACGAACTACTGCGTCTTTCACCATATAAAAACCAAGTCATCCAATAGTTCTTGTAAAACCCTTTTGTGCCCAAATGATATGCCACCATATCCCATACCAAACATTGTTTCTACACATCTTGCAAGGACATTTGATGATCAAGCTGTTGGGAGATACTTCTTCTGGACGAGAGTAAGCGAAGTTCAAGAACCATTTGACCCCTTCTCTATACTCATCGCTGCAACCATATCCTCTAAGGCCATTGAAATGATCTATCCAACTATTATCTAACTCTGACATGACTCCAATCAAAATGACCTAAGTTCACAAGAGCAAGACAACTGAATGAAGTTGAAGAAGGCAATAATTTTTAGGGGTTTTAAATAAGTGAGGAAAGAGTCTTATATCATGGTATTCTTCTTCTGAATTAGATTTCTTGTTGTTTAACATTCCTCAAGTCATTTGTTTCATAACTAACAAGTAACGAATGTAGAAGTCTTTTTCATAGAGGATGCACTTACTTTAACAAACTCATTTAAAAACATACAATCCATCAAAATTATAAATAATTATTCTTGCATATTTCCTAAAGTTTGTCGTCCTTAGAACATGACCGACGGTTTTGAAATATATAACCATACACTCAGCACAAGCCATCTTCTCTGATTGTTTGTAACATGAAATGGGTTACTCAAAAGCTAACATGCCTTCAATATCTTTTAATTGTCACGTTCCTTTTGTGATTTTATTATCACTAACTCCATACTTCCCACCATGAATAAAATAAATAAAGAAATAAAATTACAAAAATTACAAAACCTTAATAGCTATAACCTTATTGAGCTCAGAGGATTCATAAAACATGTTGTGTAACCTGGATTTAAAAAGAGTTGATATCCCTACGACCTTTAAGTTTTGTCCTGTTATGAATAGGCCCATTGGGCCAATTGGGTATCCAACCCACTATTGAAAGCTATAAATACAAGGGTATGTGGCTCTTAACCCCCTACACCTATTCTCCCTATATTTCCCTTCACAACACGTTATCAGCACGATCACGCTCGTTGGAGGAGACGGCGGCTCGCGGGGAAGGAGATCCATCAATCGCTCAGATTCAAGAAGATTGTAATCTTCTCAACGGGGAGCGAAAAGGGCATCCTTCACCAACCGTCGCCTAGATTCCTCGTCGAATCTAGAGGTAAAAATCCAAACTTTTTAGATCTAAACCTGCTTTTCTCATTAGATCTGCATGTTTTAGGATCAAAAAGTTTATAAACACGGTGAAATTTAACTTTTTTAATAGATCTGCATGCCTAAAACAATAAAAACTTGTTTTTAGAGATCAAAATAGTTGAAAAATCCGTTTTTTACCCCCCGCCTTTGATCCAAAAATCCGCACGCCCGTAGGGCGGAACGGCGGCGCGCCTCTAGCGCCACCGGCGGAAAACACACGCCGCGGCCTGAAGCCGCGGCCAGCAGCCGCGGCCTCAGGCTGCGGACTGCCGCCGCGGCCTGAAGCCGCGGTGCTGCGCCGCGGCCCCAGGCCGCGGCGGCCGCGGCCAACTGCCGCGGCCCTGTGCCGCGGCATCAGGCCGCGTCCAGTTGCCGCGGCCTGCAGGCCGCGGCCCGCCGCCTGCAGGCCGCGGCCCGCAGCCGCGGCCTACCGCCGCCACGGCGGACGCGTCCTATGCGGCCAGCCGTCGCGGCGACACGTCGCGGGCCCCCCTAGGGTTTCCTGAAACCCTAACCCTAACGGGCTATTTTTCGGGGGAGGCCCAATATTAACCCTAATGGTTTGTTTTCATGGCCCAAAAGGCCAGAAAATTAGCTCATTCACATAAATTATTTTTCTTTTATTTTATTTTTGGCCCTAAAAAGCCCAAAATAATTAAAAGAAATTTTGAAAGGGTTTAAAGCGGTAAAATAAAACATTAAATATGGATCAAAAGGCAAAAAGTTTTTCAAAAAAGGAATTTTTGCACGTCGCACACAAATTTAAATTATTTTAAATGCCTGTGTTTTGATTATCTGCATGGTTGTATGTCTCAAATATATTATCTGCGTGGATGTGCAATATTAGGCTATGTTTTTAGGGATCAGCCAGGTTTCCGACACCGCTTTAAAATTTTTGCAATTTTTCTTTTTTTCGAGAGAAATTTTGTATGTGAGGATGAAAATGTAAAAAGAAGACCGAAGGACACCAAAAAGAAGCTGAAGGCGTTCGCTCAATGAAGTTAGGGGCTTCTCTCTGAAGTTCCCGAGTTGTACTTTAATTTTCATGCTTTTTATTTTTGATGTAACTTCGGACTGGACTTCTTTTTATTTTTCGGTGTCGGCTGGCTGATCCCCATAGTCCTAAGTCATTTTTCTGTTTTTCATTGTTTATGCATTAACTGCGTGGTTGTTAATTAGCTTAAATACCATGTTTAATGTCACAATGAAACTTCTTAACAGCATGCGTGAATGTTAATTGTTATTAATTAATTATTCACATTTTTTTGAAAAAAAAGCATGTATGTTAAAATCACATTAATTAAATTCATGCTATGAAAATGTTTACATTACATGCGTGGATGTCTATCTTAATCAGTATTAATGATACATGTTGTTTTTCTTTACATTGCTAGATCATAAAATGGCCAGACTCGCAAATGTCGACTTCTCGGTCCTGAAGGCCGATGGGTCAAACTACCTGAGTTGGCAGTTGGACCTGAAGTTCCATCTGCACTCTCATGGTTTCAGTCTCACACAGACTGAAAAGGCAACAACAAGTACTGCCCCAGCAAATAAGGAAGCTTCAGTGGAAGCACCTCATACAGAGGAAGTTTCCGATATATTAAAGGCGAAAGCCATTATATATATCAGGAAACACTTAGACTCGACCTTAAAGGACGAGTACCTCACTGTAGAGGACCCTTACGAGCTGTGGGATGCACTCGAGGAAAGGTACAGACATCAGAGGGATGTCATACTCCCCCGTGCACAGTACGAGTGGACTCACCTCCGCATACAGGATTTCAAATCCGTAGCGGAGTACAACTCAGCTCTCTTCCGCATCACCTCACGCCTGAAGTTGTGTGGTGAACCAGTGACGGAGAAGATGTTGCTGGAAAAGACGTTTATGTCTTTCCACGAAAAGGACATGATCCTTATGCAACAATATAGAGAGAGAAAGTTCACAAAGTACTCTGACCTGCTCTCATGCCTGCTTATGGCTGAACAGAACATAGACCTGTTGGTTGCCACCCACAACCTGCGCCCTCCTGGCTCCGCTCCATTGCCACCTCCTGCAGAGGCCCACTTCCAGTCTTCCCTGAAGAAGAAGACGGACAAAAAGGCAAAATTCCAGAAATGGAAAGAACAGAAGCAGCAAAAGAAAGCCACTCCCCCAGCTCCTCCTCAGAACCAGAAGTTCGTGGACAAGAAGCAGAAGAGGATTCCCAACAAAGGTGGCACTCCCAAGAAAGACTGGGAGGACAAGTGCTCTAAATGCGGGATGACGGGCCACTGGTCCAGAATCTGCCGCACAGCAAAACACCTCCAGGACCTCTACCAGGCAAGCCCCAAGCCTCGAGCTGAAACAAACCTGATCGAGAGCGCAGCGTTGGCAGAGACCTCATGGACTCCTGAAGACTTCATGGGAGATGACACTCTCTAGATCTGGACCATTTTCTACGCACTAGCAATGTATCTTCTATTTTATGCATCGTATCTAGTTTTATGTCCATGACAAAACAATATTTTTGAGCATTTATCTTTATGAAAGTATATCTTTTCTCTTCATTTATTGCTTGAATGTCTTTCCCCTTTTTTAGATATGGAACTTATCTGCCTAGTGGACAGTACATCGACGCACTCGATCCTTCAAAACATAGACTACTTCACGAGCGTAAGTAGCTATTCTGGCCCACTGAGAACAATCTCAGGACCAGCAAACATAATCGAAGGATCAGAGGAAGCAATTATATTGCTCCCCGGCAACACACAAAAAACACTTAAAAATGCGTTATACTCCCCTAAATCCATCCGAAACCTCCTAAGCTTCAAAGACATCCGTTTAAACGGATATCACTTAGAGACGGTCGAGGAAGATAAAAGGGAATACTTGCTTGTAACGGCTCTTACAAATGGTTCAAAAACCATTGTGGAACGTTTCAAGGGACTCCCCTCGGGACTCTACCAAACAAGTATACAAACTCCAGAAATGTCCATGGTGGAGCACCTGCAGTGCCCCCAAACACCAGAATTCCAACTCTGTCACAGTCGACTGGGACACCCTGGTTCTGTTATGATGTACCGCATCATAAAGAACTCCAGGGGCATTGACCTGAAGAACCTGAAGATTTTTCAAAAAGGCAAATTCCCATGTCCACCCTGTTACAAGGGTAAACTGATCACGAGACCCTCTCCACTGAAAATGGATATGGAGTCCCCCAGTTTTCTGGAAAGAATCCACGGAGACATTTGTGGGCCGATTCATCCATCAAGTGGTTCGTTCAGGTACTTTATGGTCCTGATAGACACATCTACTAAGTGGTCACATGTGTGCCTACTGTCCACCCGTAATCTAGTACTATCTCAGCTTTTAGCTCAGATAATAAAGTTACGGGCCCACTTCCCCGACCACCAGATTAAGAAACTTCGTCTGGACAATGCGGGGGAGTTTACGTCACAAGTCTTTCTAGACTATTGCCAAGCTCAGGGAATCGAAGTCGAACATCCTGTAGCGCATGTTCACACCCAGAATGGGTTAGCAGAATCTCTAATAAAGAGACTGCAATGGATCGCTCGTCCATTATTACTTCAATCCCAGATGCCAGTGAATGCGTGGGGTCATGCAATTTTGCATGCTGCATCTTTAATAAAATTAAGACCCTCTGGAGGTCAGTCATCTTCCCCAATGCAACTAGCACTTGGAGCCCCACCAATTGTCTCACATTTGAGAATATTTGGTTGTGCAGTATACGTCCCCATAGCACCACCACAAAGGACAAAGATGGGTCCACAACGTCGCCTAGGCATTTATGTTGGGTTTGACACCCCCTCCATAATTAGATTCATAGAACCCCTTACGGGGGACGTCTTTAAGGCACGTCTAGAAGACTGTGAATTCGATGAAACATCGTTCCCAAGACTAGGCTCACAGACAAAGAAGCCCGAAGCTTCAGAAAGTATCACTTGGGATACAAAAACTTTATGTCACTTTGATCCGCCAACAAGCCAGTGTGAGGAGGAGGTCCTGAAGATTCTCCACATCCAAAACACTGTCCATCTCTTGCCGGACAAATTTACTGATAACCAGAAGATTGTCAAGTCACACGTCCCTACTGCTAACACTCCAGCTAGGATTGACATACCGCAAAATGGATGCAATCCGCCTGCAGCAGAAATGGTTGGACCTCTCAAAAAGAGAGGACGACCACCGGGATCCAAGGACCAAGTCCCTCGAAAGAGTAGGACCCTTGGCAATGGTAAACAAATACCACCACATGATGCTAATTTAAGCTCTGCTACCCCATCTCTCCCAAACTCTCATGAAGAGGAAAAACCGGGAGAAAATGAAGTATCGATACACTATGTACGAACTGGGGAGTATTGGGACAGAAAAAGCACAACAATAGATGACACATTTACGTGTAATATTTCCATCAACGTCGCGTACTGCGAAGATGATATTGAACCACGCTCTCTGACAGAATGTCAAAGCAGAGATGATTGGTCAAAGTGGAAAGCGGCAATAGGAGTGGAGTTGGATTCACTCACCAAACGCAAGGTCTTCGGACCAATAGTCCAGACACCAAAAGGTGTAAAACCTGTGGGTTATAAATGGGTATTTGTTAGAAAACGAAATGAACAGAATGAGATCGTACGCTACAAAGCAAGGCTTGTAGCACAGGGTTTTACCCAACGTCCTGGGGTGGATTTTGAAGCCACATACTCCCCGGTCATGGACGCGATCACCTTCCGATTCCTCATTGGCATAACAGTACAAGAGGGTTTAGATATGCAACTCATGGACGTGGTTACTGCATACCTATATGGCAACCTAGACCGAGACATCTATATGAGATTGGTTGACGGTTATTCTTTGCCTGCAGCACTAAAAGAGAGAGAACGTGACATCTACTCAGTGAAACTGCAAAGATCATTATATGGTCTAAAACAATCTGGAAGGATGTGGTATAACAGACTGAGCGACTTTCTTGCACAGCAAGGATTTAAAAACGACCCAGTCTGTCCTTGCATCTTTATAAGAGCAAAGGCAACAGGATTTGTAATTATAGTCGTCTATGTAGACGACTTAAACCTCATCGGATCTCCTGAAGAGATCGCAAAGATTTCTAGAAGCCTGACAGAAACCTTCGAGATGAAAGACCTCAGAAAATCAAAATTCTGTTTAGGTCTTCAGATAGAGCATCTTAAAGATGGGATCCTGTTACACCAGTCAACTTACACATCGAACTTATTGAAAAAGTTTCAGATGGATAAGTGCCACCCCCTCAGCACTCCGATGGTCGTCAGATCATTGGATGTACACAACGACCCCTTCCGACCGCTGGAAGAGGGGGAGGAAGTACTGGCCCCGAAGTGCCTTATTTAAGTGCTATCGGTGCACTCCTTTACCTGGCTAACTGCACTCGCCCTGACATAGCATTTGCAGTAAACTTACTAGCCAGATATAGTGTTGCACCCACACAGTGGCACTGGGCCGGAGTTAAGAATCTTCTGCGCTACCTCCAAGGGTCCATAGACTTAGGTCTATTCTACAGGAAAGGGGCATCAACTGGTTTAGTTGGTTATGCTGACGTAGGTTACAGGTCCGATCCTCATACAGAGAAGTCTCAGACCGGATACATGTTCACATATGGCGGCACTGCCATATCCTGGAGATCTGTGAAGCTGACCATGACGACCGTCTCATCCACTCACTCAGAGCTACTAGCGATCTTCGAAGCAAGCAAGGAATTCTCCTGGCTTCGCTCGGTGATCCAGCACATACTCACCTCCACCGGCCTGACGACCGGCGTTCTTGCACCCACTACACTCCATGAAGACAATGCAGCATGTATAGCCCAGCTACAGGACGGCTACATCAAAGGTGACAAGACGAAGCATATCTCCCCCAAGTTCTTCTGGACGCACGACCTTCAGAAGCAAAAGAAGATTGAGGTACAGAAGATCCAATCATGTAATAACTTGGCGGATTTGCTTACCAAATCCCTGCCTACTAGTATCTTTGAGAAACTTGTATATGGGATTGGGATGAGGAGAGTGAGTAAATGTAAACTGGGTCAAGATGAGAGAACTATGAACTCATAGATACATAGGAGACTGATGTATAGATTCATAGGAAATCTGCAAGCCTGAAGCTTGGTCAGATAAGGGGGAGTCAACTGCAAAGTTGTACTCTTTTCCCTTGGCTACAGGTTTTTTCCCACTGGGTTTTTCGTAGTCAAGGTTTTGACGAGGCAACCTCGTTGACTATGGATCCTGAAGTATCCACCCCTAGACACATCCCTAAAACAGGGGAAGTTATGGGTTAACTGTTCTTTCTTTAACAAGACAGTTACACTAACTCGGATCCTGAAGAATCCACCTCTTATTCAACGTTGGTTGGATAAGGGGAAGTGTTATGAATAGGCCCATTGGGCCAATTGGGTATCCAACCCACTATTGAAAGCTATAAATACAAGGGTAGGGGGCTCTTAACCCCCTACACCTATTCTCCCTATATTTCCCTTCACAACATGTCCCATTTTTTAGATCCCAATTTTCTTTTTTAATCATGAAGCCACTCAAGCCGTTAAAAACTGAGCATATTCCAAATTGACTTTTCCCCCCCTTCTTTACCGTAATAGCATCTTCCCTGACAAAATAATAAACAAACAAATATAACGCAAATAATAATTTTTAGGGGCATGCAAAAAAATTTTGGAAAAATTAAGCTATAAGAAATAAAGAGAAAAATAGTTTGTATGAAAAAAATAAACGGTTTATGGATAAATACATAGGAGAATATTGTGAAAACGGGCCAAACCATAAGTGAATTAGTGAAACTAACCCGTAAGTGAATGAATTGGCTTCCAAAGTTGCAGAATTTAAGGGATAGGGTTTTGATGTCATAATCAAACTTAGGTTGAAAATGAGTTCAAAGAGACCCAAAGCATTTTACAAGGACCACTATCATTGATATGGCCATACTGGCCAGCACAAAGGTGGCCCAATGCAAAGTAAAATTACAATAATTACAATAATTTAGTTTGCTTGGATAATCATAGCAAGAACAGTCAAATTGTTTCATAAAGCATACAACAACATCACTAGACAAAGAAACATAGATTGTAGATTACATTTTAATAAAAAGAATTCGATCGAGATCAACCCAAATAGATCCAAACATCGAGCAACCCGGTCAAGATTATTCAGCATCATCGTCTAACTTTAACAATTTATATCTGAGAAGAAAGCAGTAATATGAACAAAAGCCTAATTTGAACAGTATCTATTTGAAAAGACAGAATGCAATAAAAGGATCAAAACCCTAATAAATTCCTCGTCTAAAGAAACAGATTGCATCTGAGAAAGGATAAAAACCATTAGCAGATCTACAAGTGTAGATAGCTTTAAGATAGAAAGATCGAATCTTGAAGAAGAAGGATCAATGGATTTCGATGGGTCGCTTAACTTAGTGTAACACCCCATACACAGGTGTCATTACAAGCTTAATTACATACGCAAGTGCTACAGGTACCAGTGAAAGTAGAATGGAACAAACACAAGTAATAATATAAATGAAATACATACTTATAAATGAAATACATACTTGTTTACGGGTGTTTTCTCACCACAGGATCGTTGACCAGGGATTGAGCGGTCAACGTGGTCAAGTGGTCAGTTGTGATCCCTCGGGTGCGCTGAGCATACGTGCACTCTGCGCGGGTCGGAGATGGAGCCGGGGTCGAGCGCCGGGTCCGAGCGGGGCGTCGGTCCTTGGTTGAAGCGGAGCGGAGGGGAAGCCTCGGCTCTACTTTGATGGGCTCGGCCTCGGTCGGACGAGCGTCGAAGGGTAGCCTCGGTGCCTCGGTCAGCTTCTTCCTTAATAGACGAGAAACTCGTCATGGTGGCCGGACCTTGGTTCCGACCGTATCCCCTCCAATGCCTAAGTCAGATCAGGGTCTGAAGGATACTCGGTGGGGTAGGCTCGACTCGAGAGGAGATCGATACGCTGACCCACGGCGCGAGCAGTGGGAGGGAAAAGGGATGGTGGAAGACCAAGGTCGTTGATGGTGTACCTTAGGTTAGAATGCCTGGGGTTCGATCCTTTGCTCTGTTGTCCCTCTGGTCCTTTTATAGGTGGATCCGCCGTGATTTCCTCTCGCCCACGTTGCCACGCCATTCCCTATTATGGCGCCTGCCGGCATCATGGGGGAGCAGCTTGTCCCCAGTCACGACGTCACGCCATTTGCCCCCATACGCCCCCTCGAGATCCGTCCCCATGATGGCGCCTGTCAGGGTCGTGGGGGGTGTCCCCCCTCTGGGCCTCTTGATTGACGTTAAAGCCTTACACTCCTCAGGAGTGGTTTCTCCGGGGGATCGCGGGCCGGTTTTGAGATTTCTCGGGGGCCTCACCGATCGGGTCGCGTTTTCTTCGTGGGCCTCGTCTGGTGTGGCCCAACCTTGCTGGCAGGCTTCTCATCCGCAGCTTGACTTTGGGCCTCCAGCCTTTGGGACTTCAACCACAATATCCGTATCAATTGCCCCCATCGGTCGTGTCGATCCCATCTAGTTGGCTCGGTTCGGCCGATGTGACTTCTGCTGATTTTGACAGGCGCGCCAGTCGAGGCTGGTTCATTAAATGGAGACCATCATTAAGCGGCCCGTTCAAATCCTTCCGATGCAGGTCTCGAAGCGCCGTCGGCTCGCGGGTGCTGCCATGTGCCCCCGTGCGTCCATCTACGTCGCACGTGGGATCGTCTTGAGGAAAGAGGTGTATAGAAAAGAGATCCGCCACCCTTTGGGTGAGGGTCCGTCCTTTTCAATCCTCTTCCCTCCTTTTCGCTAGGTTGAATCCCGACCGAGCTCTATCTCATGTCGTCCTCCTCTGTTGCCGTTTTGGGTTGCCCGGAGGACGTTGCTGACCCCAACCCGGCCTGCGGGTCCGTTCCGGCGGTTCGCCGCCACGGGGGCATGCTTTCGGGGGTGCCTCCAGAGGTTCTCGGGTGTCCTTCGTCCATCTGTGCCACCACCATCGGGAATATGCGCCCCAGCTTCCTTCTTCCCCCCTATTCTGTCTGGGCCCCGGAATCCGACGAGCGAATCTGCTTTCCCCGGCCTCGGGAGGTCGGGGTTTATGAAAAGTGTTTTCGGTTCGGGCTTCGGTTCCCTCTCCACCCCTTTATTTCCGAGTTTCTGCGAACCCATAGAGTGGCCCTATGCCAATTTTGCCCCAATGCCATTGGTCTCATCGTCGGGTTCGTCGTTCTCTGTGAATTGAAGGGGGTGGTCCCCTCCCTTCGACTCTTCGCCCAATTCTACCGCCTGAGCCACCATCAGTCGAGGGCCTGGATTTACATCAGCGCTAGGCCAAATAAGAGCCTGGTGCTGGGGCTGCCGAGCTCTTTAAAGCTCTGGAAGGGTGAATACATCTTCGTCGTTTTCCCGTCGGACGTGGACTTCCCGTCTCAATGGAGCAGCGTCTGCATGCTGGCTCTCGAGCTAGGCGACCCCACTGACACCGATCTTGAGGCGGTGAAGACCCTGTTGGCGGTTCCCGCGAAGGATCGGAAAATTGACGTTCTCTTTGATGATCCTAATTTGCGGAAGACCACTTGGCCCCGAGTGAGTTCCGCTGAGGTCAGCCGTGTTGGGCTATCCCAGCCAGGCCTGACATTTTCCTCTGGGCTTTTTTCAGGTGGGTTTGCCCTCGATTCTGCTCCGACCCCTCCCCTGGTCACGGCCCCTGAGCCTGCCCCGCGTAGGAGGGATCACGTGTTAGAGGTCCGAAAGAAACAGCCGCCTCCTGGTGTGGGCTCCAAAAGAGCGAGGGGGCCTGCCCCGTCTTCCCCCTTGCCGGTCGTCTCGAAGAAGGCCCGTTCCTGAGTTAAAGAGGGGGGTGCTCTGCTGCTCGAGGGTCGGGTTTCGCCCTTCCCGTTTGAGGTCGCCTGGCCATGGTCCGTGCCGTCATCGCCGTCACCGAACCCCCTCCCCGAGGTTTACGAATGGTACCTAGGAGCGTTCCATTCGGTTCCCACCGATTTGCCTCAGTCAGGCGAAGGGCTTCTCCGACCTCGCTTCCCAGTGGGGCCGGGGGAGTCAGTTTTTGCTGACTGTGGCGTGGCGGCGCGGCTGGCTGAGAACTGTTGCCTTCCCTCGGACCAGGCTGCGTTGGACGGGGTTAAAGGCGACCGCTTAGCTGCCTTCATGATCCAGGCTGGCCAGCAGGTGAGGCGTTCTCGCATACCTCGTTTCTGATACACATATTTCATCCCGTCTTTTTGGTACAGTTGTCCTCGGTGGGGCTTTCCATAAGGCGCCAATTCGAGGCAATTTATCAGGCCGAGGCTGACGCGGTGCGGTCCGCCGAGGCCAAGGGGGTCGAGGGCGATGCTAGTCTGCCGGCCGAGGCTCGTATCAAGTCCCTGAAGACCCGGATAATTGAGCTCTCCTCTGCCTTAGAGGAGTCCGATCAGGAGAGGGCCTTGGCTTGGGTTGGGAAGTCCAAAGCCGAGGACCGGTTTGCCGAGCTTGTGGAGGCCGCCGAGGCGTGCACCGAAGCTAGCGAGGGCCCTGCCCCTGTTATTGCGACCGACTCCCTGGAGATCTACAGACTTCTGGAAGCGGCAGAAGAGAGAGAGAAAGCTCTCCTAGTCCAGCTTGACGCGAGATCCAAAGAGGTCGAGGTGGAGCGGGCGGAGCATCAGCGCCGGGTTACCATGCTCGAAGATCGGATCCGAGAGCTGGAGGTGGTGAACCCTGCTCAGATTGCTCAGGACGCCGTGGAGGAATACGCTCTCTCTTTTGCGGCCCCGGGTATGTCTGAGGCGTTTGAGAAGGGGTTTGCTCGTTGCAAATCTGAGATCCAGAAGAGGTTTTCACTCTCGAGGATCAATTTTGAGGTGCTCCGGGCGTACTCCGACGACGAGGGTGAGACACGGGTCGGACCCGCGCCTCCGCCGGGAGCCCCCTCAGGGCCGACAGCGGGATGAGTGAGAGAGTGTTGTTTGTTCGGTCATTGTGCCATTGTGTAACACTCCTTTCTCTTTTCATAAATGAAGTCCCTTTTTTCTGCCTAGGACCGCTTGTCTTCCCCCTGGGTATGTGTCCACTTTTTGGGACTTGCTGTCAATGAGGTGGTTGTCCTACCGGGGATGTTGCCCCTCATCCTTACAGCATGTTTGGCCGACCGGCTGTAACGCCCCGCTCCCCGGAATACCCGATAAGTACGAATCTGTATCAGGTACCTCCGAAGAGACGGGTGCTACGAAGAAGAATACAAAATTTCAAAGCACAGGCAGGCCCACTGCGCACTGCTGGATAGTACCTGTAGCATTCCAGAAAACAAACACAAAACACCAAAAGGACAACAGCTCAACCTGAAATATAAGCAAACCACTGATACATATAAACACACGACTATCCAGAGTTAACATCATTAATAAATATCTCATAGATACAACATGATCCTACAAATTGCTAGAGCACAATAACACAGCCCAAAACTCTCTTACTCTCTAATGACCTCAACTCCAACCAACTGGACTAGTGGGTCTCCAACTCCACAAGCCAACACCTGAAAAATATCAACGGGACACGTCACAGCGTGACCCAGTAGGATGTCCAAACCCAACTCACATGGTGAACAGACACGACAAAGGCATACGAAAATGTAAATAGCGTCATTAACAAACACATACATGCGGCAATAGGATAGCCTGCAAAACAAAGTGAGTATGGCATGTAAAGGGTAAACTGCAGTATTAAGAACTTGAACTTATCGTTGTAACATATGGACTACAACATATATTCCAAGCTTTAGGCCATTAGCGTTCTTAGCAAAGTAAAGCATTCCCTAACCTAACCAGCATGTTGGTTAAAGGGGAAACATCGTCAAGCATTAGTAAATTTAGCCTACCTTCCAAGAAGGGAATTAATTCTTGACAAAATCAAATAAATGAACATCTAGCATGCGCGGGTAATGATGTAATCATGCTACACATAAGTTTCCACAAAATACCAACTTTAAATAAGAATACCAAGAGGGGTTCCATTCTTTGCATGGTTGGGTCAATGTACTTAAGGAAAGAACTATTTCTTCATGCATAATTTGGTAAAAAAATGTGAGAGAAATAGCAAGTAGGATTTGCGTAGCTCTCCTAGCTTAAGTTTCTAATACTTCGGATTTTATAAAAATTTCGACAGAGTTTCTCTTGTATTTTCCAAACTTTTCCAAGTACAACATAATAATATTTACAAGAACCTGCTTTATTCATAAGAAAAATATAACAAGGATCAAGAATCATAAGAGAGGTGCCATGGAAGAAAAAGGGCTTGCATTGAAATTAAAAACCAACATACCCACTTTAAGATCTTTGATGTAAACAAAACGCAACATTCATCAACTTATTCACTAGCTTCACAATTGTCCCAACAAATTCCAACAAACTCACATTCCAACAAACTCAAGGACTATTTAACTAGCAACCATTCTTTCACATTAAATGGAGAGTACGCAACTCTACTCTCATGAATACAATTAGCCTTGAAGTTAGTAACTTGAACATAATCCTAGAAGAAATGACTAACTAGAGCATGACTACATCATTCAAATGACACGAGTGCATCAAACTTTGGTAAGGATCACCACTTACATGCAAAAGAGGGCAATTTGCATACCATTCAATAAAGTTTTCCATGTTCTCATTGACTTTAGCCAATGAAAGGGGCTAACTACGCAAGGGTGCCAATTCGCACATGGGTTCTCAATCAAATTAACTACTTGAACACAACCCGTAATAATTTAGCAAGTGCAATCTTTAATTAGCAAGGCCCTCAAGGACATCACCTTAACACAACTACACTATGGAATTAAAAAGGATGGAAGCTTGCCTTAGGATCTTAAGTAAAACAACAATTCCTCAACAATTAAGGCTACTAGTAACTTAACGATCCAAATCACTTAGGAAGGAGTTAGCTTTGGTTAAAAGAGGGGTGAATAATGTTATCTTGGCCTTAAGTTGAGACATTAAGAACAACGCCAACAATAACACCAACAACAGCAACCACTACGACAACGTCATCAACAACATAACATCCACAACAACATTTTAATTCAAGAGAAAGAAACACAACTCCAACCCAATTTCAAACCCCACTTTCCAACATGCAACCATTTCAACATATAATGCATTCAAGGCAACATTCATTCTCATGAAGCAACATTCACACACATATATATCACCCCAATCACACAAATGCTCGATGATGCCATGATGCACATGAATCACAAGCAAGCAATGCAATCCAATGTAATGGGGATCCCATGAGTGAGCCGGCGTGCACGTGCAAATAATTCTACTCCGTTATCAACGTGGATCAATGGATCAAGAGGTGGCCAACGGCGTATTCACCCGCCTCCTACCGCGGTACTTTGTCCATGCCCGTGCACTCCACCTCGTGTCCTAACGTGACCATGTCACACATTCCATATTCCACGTGTATCCAACACCACTCCGCCAATTTTCCCATCTCATTTACATATAAACTTCATTTCATGCAAATTAAATTGAATAATTCATTTCCAACATATCATAATAACCACCAACATCCCAATATTTCATATAGCTTGCATATTACATAAAAATGGGAACATAAGCATGAACTTGGGATAAACATTATTCCTTGCATGACAAAGAGAGCATCTTGCAAGCAATGCAATAAAGATCACACCCTTGAGTCAAAAATATCACCTTTGTTTAAACACAAGCAATTTAGCAACTTTAAGCAAACTAACACATTCAAAGAAGGCAACATAAAACTATTAGCAAGATAACAACTTTTTGTGGAAGGATTAATTTCATGGCATGCGGAAAATTGTTTGTTCATAATTCATTTTCATAACATGCTTGTTCATAATTCGTTTGGAATCAACCTATAAAATCCAATTAGAAACAACATTTCCCCTTCTTCACAAATTCTCATTCCAACACATAACTTTCCAACCACAACACTCCAACATAGCCAAATTATGCAAAGCAACTCTCTTTTTCCATTTCAACTTCATGTAAATATTTTCACAAGCACATGGTGGGCATAATAACAAGCCATTAATTCAAATGAACACAACATGGAGCCAATAGCAAAATGACAACTTGACTCCATATAGACCTTTTTACAAACACATAGTAGGCATATTAACAAGAGTCAATAATTCCATTGAAGCTACATGAAACTAATGGCAAGATAATAACTTGGGAGCATGTTGATTAATTTCATCACAAGTAAGGAATTGCTCATTCAAAATTAAATTCATGCACACTCAAAATTAGAGGTGGCCTCCTTAACATATTTGGATGACATTAAGGATAACAAACTATATGAAGAAAGGTTTCCTATAACAACCCTAAAAATTGCATTCCCTACTCATCAAAAATGAAGGAAATAAACATGAGAGTTGAGATTGGAGTCCTACCTTAACCAAGATGCCAATTCCTCTTCCAATTCCAAGCTCAAGCCCCAATTTTGCAATTCCTCCCATCAATCCATCTCCAAGCTACAACTCCATGATTCCCTCAACAAAGAAGCAAACCCACCTACTAATCTCATGAAACTCCTCAATCTTCATCAAGTTCCCCAAATCCCAAACCCTAGCTTTCTCCTCTTCTATTCCTCCTTCCTCCTCCTAATTCTCTTTCTATCTCTTCCTTTCTTCTACTTCTTCTTCTTGTTGCTTTGCCTGGAAAATTTGGCCAGCAAGAAAGATGGGTGGGGTGAGGGGAAATTTCGACCATGGGGGAGGAGAAAACTTGGAGAAGATGAAGGGTAGAAGGTGGGGATGAGTTAGGGCTTTTGATTCTCTTCCTCCTCTTCTTTTCTTCTTCTTTTTCTCCTCCCTTTCCCCCTCTAATTCGGCAGCAAGACCCCTGAAAATTCGGCCTGGGCAAAGGGAGGTTTCAGCTGAAGCTTGGGGAAGAAGAAGTGGGGGAGAGGAAAAGGAAATAAGGGTTCTAAGCATTTACAAGTTTGCCATTCCCAATCACATTCAGTTCTGGAATTTGCAGAACAGTCCCAAACATGGGCAGCTAACTCAATATTTTTGAACTACACTTAAGTTTTACTCCCTTATGAGTTGTAGATATAGGTGTTATGCATTCACATATAAATTTTCATGATGTTTCACCAAGTATTCAATTTAATACAGAATTTACGGAGAAGGGTATATGTGCTGAAACTGTGCTGGAAATTAAAACAGAAACTGTCCTATCTTGAGGACCAGATTGCTCCTAAATGCGGATAGATTCAGGAATAATGGAAAGCTATAAAGTTGTAGGTCTTGAAGTTAACTTTCCAACGAGACCAAGAACACACCATTTGGTTAAGAATTGAGGGACTGATCGTCGTTCCCGTAACATGTGTCAAAGCTGAGGGAAAACAGACATGCTGATTTCACAAAATTCCTATTCCAATTTCTAATCCGAATTTGGAAAAGTGTTCAACATGAAAGTTGGAGATAATAGTCCCAAGTTTATGCCGTAAAATTTCCAAGACATTCGTACTTCTAAATTAGGAGAAATCATCAACACTTTAAGCATGCATTTCTGCCCATATTGAATGAATGATAGCTTCCAACATACGAATTCCAACATACGAAAAGAGGGCAATTTCACAAAATAGATGAAATCAACAATCAAGACAATGGGATGAAAACAACAATCAAACTCTCTTCTCTCGTCTAATAGTCTAGCCCACCTATGGAAGCCCAATCAACACTAACTAACAATAAGCCAAACCCAACTCTAGCTACCAAATTAACTAAGGCCTTAACAATAGTAATAATAATATCAATCAACATCATCAATAATAAAAATACCAATACCCAAAAATAATAACAACTTCACCAAATTAACAACCAAACACCAATAATACCAATGTCATTCATTAATAACTATGACAACATCACCAATAATCATGAACATACCGCTTTACTATACATACTCACCAGCTAAAACCGCCAAGCACGCTAATGCACGCTAACAATAATATCAATTTACTATCCAACCACACACATTCCCTTACATATATCCGAAGCAGATCATAGTCACCGTATAGCCATACATGTAGGAAATTACTATACACACAACAAAATTACTATACACACACACGCCAATAGTATTTCACACATACGGGCATTACACCGGCTGGCTGGGGGTGCTATTCCTCAGGCTCATGGTCCGGTCGGCTCGCCCACATGCCGGGGGAGTTGCCTCCGGCCTTACAGCGGGTTTGGTTGGGCAGTCTGCTAGGGGTGCGCCCACGCGCCTTGTGACTGACCGACGAGGCCGACCGCTGAAGTCAACCTCTGGTCCGACCTGCTAGGGGAGTTGCCCCCAGCCTTACGGTCGGTCGGTTAACCAACCTGTTGTGGGAGTTGCCCCCAGCCTTACAGCTGGTTGGTGTCGTTCCGCCTGCTGGGAGGGCAACTCCCAGTCTGATGACGGATCGACGAACCGACCTGCTGGGGGAGTTGTCCCCAGCCTTATGATCGATCCACCCCCCTCCTGGCTGACCGGGGGGGAATGCCCCTCAGCCTGTCGGCCGGTTGGGGGAGTCAACCCACTGAGGGTCTATCCACCAGCCTTATAATCCTCTGCTTCGATGCTTACCCTGTGAGGTATCTCCCTTCTAGAGTGGGTTTCCAACACATGAAGGCGAGATTGGTTCAAACGGTTTTATTCGGGCAGATTGGAGGGAGGGGATGCATTTGCGAGCGATCTCATTAATAATATTTGCGCAGGTGCTCGGCATTCCAGGTGAGGGTGATGATCTTTCCCTCCGAATTGGCCAGTCGATAAGTCGCGGGTCTGAGGACCTCGATGACTTTGTAGGGTCCTTCCCACTTAGCCGCCAGCTTCCCTTTACGGGCGATCTCCGGGCTGAAGGCGGCTTTTCTAAGGACTAGGTCCCCTTGGCGGAAGCTCCTTCCCCTAACCTGGGAATTGTAATAGCGAGCCACCTTCTGCTTCTGGCGGATGATGGTGGCCAAGGCCTGTTCCCGCCGCTCGCCTAGGAGCTCCAGGCCGAGCTCCAAGCCTTCCGTGTTTCTTTCCTCGTCAAAGTGTTTTATGCGGAGGGATTCCTCGCCTACTTCGACAGGTACCACCGCCTCGGCGCCATACGCAAGCATGAACGAGGTTTCGCCTGTGGCTTGTTTTGTAGGGAATTGGGCGTTCCCTTAGGGCACAAAATTTCTAGTCCCGTCCTAAGTCGGACGGAACATAGACAGGAAAATCAAAAGCAGCGGAAGAAAAACAGTTAATCTATATTAACATGCAAGTTAAAACTATTTTAACTTAGCCCTAAGGTCCAAGACCCTATGCCAAGATCTATGCCGACTTGGGATGGGTCTGACCATCCTAAGAAGGATCTAGCCTACTGCGATTAAACTAAACTAATGCTAAAAATACTTTAACCACATACCCGGAATCTCAGCCCTGGAGCAGGCGAGATGTTCCGCGCCGTCTTCCGAGCTGCTCCCGTCCCACGCCGAGCCGCTCCTTGAACCGCTCCCCGAACCGCTCCTCGAACCGCTCCGCATCCCGAGGCGATCAATCCTCGTGCCGCCGAGCCAACCAACCGCCGAAGAAAGTTTCACGCGAGTGAAACCTCCGCCAAGATTTCGGATCCAGAATCCGAACTCCTTTGTGGCTTTGCTAGAGCCCGCAGGAGTAAGGCAGAAATTTAGGGAGAAGAGAAATATTTAATTTAAGCTTAGATCCGAGTGTGCTCCAACATTTACGAGAGCCGCTCAGATCTAGAGCTTGGGACGAGTTTTGAGAAAGGGGGGAGACTCCTATTTATATAGGCGGCGGACTCTCCCCTTTTCTCAAAATCCGATGTGGTACTAAATGAGGAGTTAAATAAAATCAAGTTAGTTTGCACTTCACAAAGTGCAAACTTCCGTGAATTTTAACTCACTCACCGTTGAGCTTCAAGATCTATACAACCTATCAATACGACAAGCGTTCAACGGTGAACGCATAGGAAAAAACCGTTCGTCAATCGGAGGTCGTTTGACCCTGCAATTGATCGTCCAAAGATCAGCCAAAACCCACAAAACCGCAAACAGCCAGCCGCCAAAAATACACGCTGCCCTAGGCAGCGTGTGGCCTCAGGCCGCGTGCATTGCACGCGCCTCGAGGCGCGTGCACTGCACGTGCCTCAGCGCGCGCACAGTGCACGCGCTGGGCGCGTGCCTTGCACGCGCCCAGCGGGCGCGTGCACAGCACGCGCCATGCGGGCGCGTGCTGTGCACGCGCCCTGCGTGCACAGAAGGGCGGGGCGGGGCCCCGCCCGCATGATTGCGGGCGGGCCCCACCCGTGATGACTGCGGGCGCAAATGCGCCCGCTTTGTTTGCTGTCCGGCCCATCTGCCTCTTGGGCTGATGTCTACATGGGCTTTTACTGTTTTGGCCATAACTTTTGCGTTTGGTGTCCGATTTGGACGCCGTTCGAACCTGGGTCTAGACCGGGACATTCCCGTCTTACCCGTGAACTTTTCCTTGCGTTTATTTTATTAAATATTGTATTAAACAATTTAATACACATTTAATCGCTTTTGCATCAAATGCAAAATAGTCCCTATCTAAGCTTAAATTACCATATTGCATCAAATGCAATTATTCCATCCCTTGCATTAAAAATGCAATTATTCTCCCTAACTAATTTCTACCTATTACTAGACGAAGCGTTGCACTCTGTGTGAGACCCTACAGCCTGACCCTTACAACAGGTTGGGCTCGAAGCCCTATACGACAGTGACCACGAGCAGTGGTTGCCGTCCCTGCTTCAGGAATCATCATTATGTGGTTGACTCATTGACATGAGTATTGTCGGGACCACCTGACTGTTTCCGTGATGAATTCCACAGTTATAGTCTCTTCGTCTTAAATATGTCGTGTAGATCAAGTCTGGGGTACGGTCAAACTGTCAACCCCAATAACTTGACTCCGGTTAGTTTCTATCGATCTTTAGTCAACTAATGTTGGACTTCTTCCAACATACTCTGCGCAGAGTTTTTACTAAAGACCGAACTAACTCTACGACACTAACTCCCATTGACCGGGAGAGACGAATCCTCTCTTGGTCATTACTCGCCTCGTACGTTTCAAGTGACACCCAATCAAAAGACCTTTCGACAGGCCTTGCCTCGAAGCTAGGTCAGTTGATCTAAGTGGCGCCGTTCACGCACAGGTCTGTCAAAATGACCTCAAGTCAAAAGACCAACTATCCTATCATCACTCAGAGTTATCACTGACAGATTGGTCAATATAACCATATGATAACTCTAGTGGATCGTTCAGTGAACTCATTCTAATGAGCACCTGTGTCTCGTCTTCGACTTCGCCAAGTCAAGCGATCATGAGATCATCGCCACCGCTAAACGGTGAAGACTAAGACACAATGGTCTGTCCGATGTTTCGATATCCTTGTCTCGAAACATCTATGACCACGAACCATTTTAGACTTATGCTACAGACGGTCAAACGTTTCTCCACGATCGAGATACTCATCTCGATATCCGTTTGACCTTGCATAAAGTCTCAGGACTTTACCTAAGTTGATATCTAATGTTGACTACATTACAATATGACTTAGATAAATTATTACCAAACAGCTTACTGTTATTTCGAACAAGATGTTTGTGCTATTCACACAGGAATAAATGGCCTCGAGGGCACCATATTCCTACATGTTTGTGGGTCGTTCTGTATGACCATAGTATCCCTGGGAGTTCCTCCAGCCAACTCCCCTCGGCGTCATCCACTTTCTTGCAGAGGGGCATTTGTTGGCGGCCTCTGCCATCCCGTTGGTCTGGGGTGAGCCACTGAAGCGAAGAGGAGCTTGATCTTCCATTCGACGCAGATGTCTTTGAACCCGGCGGAGTCGAATTGTTTCCCGTTGTCCGTGACGATGGCTCGGGGGGATTCCGAACCTGGAGATGATGGAGTTCCAAACGAAACTCTTCGCCTTCTTCCACGTTATGGAAGCAAGGGGTTCGGCCTCGATCCACTTGGTGAAGTAGTCCACCGTCATGATTAGGTATTTCCTCTGTCCTCGTCCCGAAGTGAACGGTCCGAGGATGTCGAGCCCCCACTTCGCGAAAGGTACGGGACTAACAATCGGAACGATTTCCGACGGGGGGGATGAGCCGAGCTTGGAAAATCTCTGGCATTCATGACACCTTTGGACATACTCCGTTGCATCGCGGACCATGGTTGGCCAGTAATATCCTTGTCTTAGGATTTTCTGGGCGATCGTCTTGCCCCCGTGGTGATTTCTGCAGATCCCCTCATGCACCTCCCGGAGGACGTAGTCAGCCTCTTAAGGACCGAGGCACTTGAGGTAGGGGAGGATATCCATCTTCGTCCATCGTCTTTTTTAAATTACTCCTTCGTGGAGCATGTATCGGAGCGCCTTCCTCTCCAAGGTTCGACGTTCGTCAGAGTCCGTCGGCACTTCACCATGAGAGAGGTATCGGATGAACGGGTCCATCCAGGTGGGGTCCCCGTCGATCGCCATCACCTCCTTCTCCTCTGTGCTCGGGAATCGGAGATTTTCCACGTAGATGGTGCGGCCCATCTCCTTGGTCAAGGAGGAAGCCAGTTTGGATAGAGCATCCGCGCGGGCATTCTTCGACTGGGGAAGGTGAAAGGTCTCAGCCTTCTAAAATTTGGACAGTGCGGTCTTGGCTGTGGCTAGGTAGCTATGCATCACCTCCTCACGCGCCTCGTAATTCCCATGTAGTTGGTTGATGACGAGTTTTGAGTCACTGAGGAGTCGCACGGAGTCAGCCTCGAGTTCTCTGGCCAGCCTTAGTTCGTTTATCACGGCTTCGTACTCGGCCACATTGTTGGTGGCCGGGAATTCGAGCCGAAGCGCGTACTCTACGACACACCCCTCGGGGGATCGGAACGCGATCCCGGCTCCGCTGCCCGACCGGGTCGCCGACCCGTCCACATGGACTATCCAGGTGTCCTGGTTCTCTGGATGACCAGTAAGAACGACGTCAGTCGAAAGGAAAGAAAGGGGTTAGGTAGTTACCGTGGCCGAGTTTTCTCCAGAGGCGTTCCCCCCTTCTATGGTGCATTCGGCAATGAAATATGCCAGGGCCTGCCCTTTAATGGCCGTGCGTGGTTTGAACCGTAGGTCGAACTCGCTCAGTTCCACTCCCCAATTCAGCATCCTTCCCATTCGATCGAATCTCTTGAGGTTTTGCTCTAGCTGGGAGTCGGTGAGGACTAGTATAGTGTGGGCTTGAAAGTAGGGCCGGAGTCGACGGGCTGAGAGAACGAGGGCGTATGCCAGCTTTTCCATGGGTGTGTACCACCCTTCCGTGTCCTTTAGGACCCGACTGGTATAATACACTGGCCTCTGCATCCCGCCGTCCTCCCTGACCAGCACCGAGCTCACTACTTCTCCCCGTGCAAGCTAGGTAGAGGCTCAACGACTCTCCTTCCTGCGGTTTGGATAGGAGCGGGGGACTGCGGAGGTATTCCTTGAGTTCGGCAAACGGTCGGGAGCAATCCTCATCCCACGGTATCGGCTTCCTATTATCGGCCAGATCCGCGATCACTTTCCTCAGGGTCCTGAAGAACGGAAGGGATTTTTCCGCCGATTTGGATAGAAATCGCCCTAGAGCAGTGATGCGTCCATTCAACCTCTGCAGCTCCATAATTGTCGTCGGCTCCCACATGTTGATCAGCGCCTCGATCTTGTCAGGGTTAGCTTCGATGCTGCGATTGGTGATCATGAATCCTAAGAACTTGCCCGCTTTCACCCCGAATATGCACTTCACGGGATTGAGGCGGATGTTGTGTCTCCGCAACCGCTCGAAGGTTTGCCAGAGGTCGGCGATATGATATCTCAGGTCCTTTGACTTGACCAGCATGTCGTCGACATAAACCTCCAGGTTCCTTCCTATCTGGGGGTCGAACACCTTGTTGACCATTCTCTGGTAGGTGGCCCCGGTGTTCTTCAAACCAAAAGTCATCTTCTTGTAGCAGAAGGTTCCCTTATCTGTCGTGAAGGATGTCATCTCTTCATCACGGGGGTCCATCTGGATTTGATTGTACCCAGAGTAGGCGTCCATAAAGCTGAGCATTTCATACCCTGAGGCGTTTTCCACGAGGTGGTCGATGTGAGGCAAAGGGTAGCTGTCTTTAGGGCACACTTTGTTGAGGTCACTGAAGTCCACACACATTCGCCATTTCCCGTTGGGCTTCTTGACCATTACGACGTTTGACAGCCAATCCGGGTACCAGACTTCCGGATAAAGCCGGCGTCGCGGAGGCGCTCCACCTCTTCGAAGGCAGCCTTCATCTTTTCGCCACCCAGATTCCGCTTCTTCTGTCTGACTGGCTTGAAATTGGGGTCGGCATTCAGCCTATGCATAATCACTCGGGGGGTCTACGCCGGGCATGTCATCGGGCGACCATGCGAAGACGTCAAGGTTCGCCTCCAAGCATTCGATCAATCGGCTCCTCAAGTCCGAGCCCAGCCCCGATCCGATGGAGACGAATCTTCCTTCGACACTTGTGACTGGGATCTGCTCCGGCTCTTCTGTGGGCTCAGGTCTCGATGCGTACCTCAGGTCAAGCGTGGCCATCAAGTCACCAGGTTGCTCTGTGGGTTTTTCGTCAGCCAGCTGGTAGCAGATCTTTAGCTTCCCTGCATCGCCGTCGACTCGCCCGATCCCTCTCGGGGTCTGGAACCTGATCGTTCGGTGAAGAGTCGAGACCACCGCTCCAACAGGGTTGAGGAGCGGGTGGCCGATGATCCCATTGTATGACGACCCAATCCTCAGCACCACGAACTCCACCGTCAGGGTCACCGAGTCAGGTGGCCCACCGAACGTGACCGAGAGGTGGATCGCCCCCACTATGGGCATGGAGTGACCCGTGAATCCCACCACGGGCCCCGAGCACGGCTCCAGGTCCTTGTTCTGTAGCCCCATCCTTTCTAAAGTCGACATAAATAGGATGTCGCAAGAGCTGCCAGTATCGACTAGCAGTCGTCGGACCACGGATGTGTTGATGACTACGGATACCACCAGCGCTTCGTCTGGCCGTGGCGGCTCCTCTGCCGCACCTGCCCCGCCGACCCGGAGGGGTGGCGGTGGGCTCCCGCACTCCATGTTGCGGCCCTCCTCGTGGCCGATCCGGGGTTGCCCCTGCGCCCTGACCGGTTGCGTGCGTCGGGGAGCGACGATCCCCTCCCGCCGGCCATGGCGGGAGAAAACTCCTGTCACCGGGGCCGCGCCCCCCCTTCGTTTCGGGGGATGAAGCCGTGGCATTGTCGGTGTGATTGTTTTACGTGGGTGTTGGTTCGCTTCCCAAAGACGACGCCAGATGTTTACGGGTGTTTTCTCACCACAGGATCGTTGACCAGGGATTAAGCGGTCAACGTGGTCAAGGGGTCAGTTGTGATCCCTCGGGTGCGCTAAGCATACGTGCACTCTGTGCGGGTCGGAGATGGAGCCGGGGTCGAGCGCCGGGGTCCGAGTGGGGCGTCGGTCCTTGGTTGAAGCAGAGCGGAGGGGAAGCCTCGGCTCTACTTTGATGGGCTCGGCCTCAGTCGGACGAGTGTCGAGGGGTAGCCTCGGCGCCTCGGTCAGCTTCTTCCTGAATAGACGAGAAACTCGTCAGGGTGGCCGGACCTTGGTTCCGGTCGTATCCCCTCCGATGCCTAAGTCAGATCAGGGTCTGAAGGATACTCGGCAGGGTAGGCTCGACTCGAGAGGAGATCGATACGCTGACCCACGGCGCGAGCGGTGGAAGGGAAAAGGGATGGTGGAAGACCAAGGTCGTTGATGGTGTACCTTAGGTTAGAATGCCTGGGGTTCGATCCTTTGCTCCGTTGTCCCTCTGGTCCTTTTATAGGTGGATCCGCCGCGATTGCCTCTCGCCCACGTTGCCACGCCATTCCCCATTATGGCGCCTGCCGGCATCATGGGGGAGCCGCTTGTCCCCAGGCACGCCGTCACGCCGTTCTCCCCCATACGCCCCCCTCGAGATCCGTCCCCACGATGGCGCCTGTCAGCATCATTGGGGGTGTCCCCCCTCTGGGCCTCTTGATTGACGTTAAAGCCTTACACTCCTTGGGAGTGGTTTCTCCGGGGGATCGCGGGCCGGTTTTGAGATTTCTCGGGGGCCTCACCGATCGGGTCGCGTTTTCTTCGTGGGCCTCGTCTGGCGGGGCCCAACCTTGCTGGCAGGCTTCTTGTCCATAGCTTGACTTTGGGCCTCCAGCCTTTGGGACTTCAACCACAATAGCTGTATCAATACTCAAGGTCCATCATCCAAGAGTGTACAAAGAACATATGCCAAAATAGTAAAATGCTAACATCTTGCTCTCATGCATGAATATAATAACTTGTTAGACAAAATAAATAGCTCTTTCACCAAGTCCAACCTCAAAAGTCTGCGGTGTCTACTGAAAACTTCGTCTCTTCATATGTCGGTGCCTCCTCATAGGTCGGCTCACCACTAGTGGAAAATCACAGCATAGAAACAATGTAGTATATGATATTTACAATAGCAATCAGTTATGTCATTAAAATAGAAACATAATATAGTAGTAATGGACTAAGTAAAGGGGGCAACCGAGCTAACGTATACAGATCAGGTTGTATGTCTAAACTGTTAGTCACTAATGTTTATTTTTAATAACTCATAATTAAAAGACTGGAGGGAGATCTAAGAGCCACCTCGTACCATGGGTGAGCTCACCGAGGCCAAATATCCATGGTCCAAACAAGTTCAATAGGTGACCAGACAAATACAGTAGGGATCACTAAGTTCAGTCAAGAGCATGGACTCAGTTGCCCCGTCCATCCTTTAATTACGAGCTCCCAAACCCCATGCATTTATTCAACTTAGTTCGGTCTTAGTTCATTAGTTCGGGTACACAGCCTGTTCTGTCCTACCTAAGTTACACTACAACAAACTAGTCATTTACACCTTTCATGGAACGACGTTTCTATTTTGGTAGTTGTAATAGATGTTTACCACAACTTTTTTTCTTTGAAAGTTGTGAAAAATGGTTATTACAACTTTTTTCGTGGATAGTTGTAAAAAATGGTTATTACAACTTTTTTGTGAATAGTTGTAAATGTTAATTTTGACATCACAACTTTTTTTCTTTGAAAGTTGTAAACAATGTGTATTACAACTTTTTCGTGGACAATTATAAAAAATGGTTATTACATCTTTTGCATGAATAGTTGTAAATGTTAATTTTGACACCACAACTTTTTTCTCTGAAAGCTTTAAAAAATGTTTATTACAACTTTTTTCGTGGATAGTTGTAAAAAATGGTTATTACAACTTTTTTAATCGATGGAGATATTTGCACAAAATCAATGTAAAGTTAACAACTTGGTACGACTGCACGAAGACGCCGTCTTCTTCTTATGGTATAGCTTGCCCAATCGAACACCCCACAACGACAATTATCCTAAACTTTTTATTCATTCATTTATTGGTTATTGATTTACTCTGTTAATATGACTTGATATTTCATCTAGATAACAATTTGATGAGGAGATGAGGTTGAGAAGGACCATTTGAGGAGGAAGAAAAAGAGTAGGTTGGTTTGAAAAGACGAGTCACTAGGATGAAGGTTTAAGTATGAAGATGACAAGGCGCACAATTTGAGGAGATGACAACGAAAGAAGAGAGTGAATTTGGGAGGGGGAAGAAAGGAGTATGATAGTTTTGAGAATGAAAAGGTTAGAAGAGAATGTTACGTAAAATAATGTATATTTTGTTAATTTTAACAGGATATTGTATAATTTTACTTGTCGTTGTCCATCGCAGCCGTTTTAAGAATGAAAAAAGTGGCATTTTCCATCGCATCCATCCGCCTGAATCGCACGTCACAAATGTACTTGCCGCTGGGAAGATCGGAGCTTGTTAGGGAAATTAACGAACGAGCCATTTCATTTCAATCGCACAAGCTGCTGATAAAAAAAGCACTCGCCCAAGCTACTCATCCCTCGTGAGAGTCCTCTCGCCTATCTCCGATCTCCTCTCGTCGAAGCTCACCCTCGTGAGTGCCCCAAAAAAACCCTGCTCTTCACAACGATCTCTGGTCTCGTGAGAGCCCCACGGACCGATCTCCTCCTCCGATATCCTCCTCCGACTCTCGCAGGTGCCCTCTCTCTCTCTTGCTGGGGCCCTCGTTATGACAGCTAGCCCCTCTCTCGCAAGAACCCTCGAGCTCTGTCACGCTCTGCTTCTCATTGTACCTGGGAGCGAGAACGTGAGCGGGTCCGCATGTGCTTAAAGCAAAGAAGAAGTACTTTTTTCTTTCTTCTTTGACTTAAGCACAATAAGCGTTGTGTTTAGCAATTCAGGTCCTTGCACGCAAAACATCAGAAACAGCATAAATAGTAGTTATCATTTTATTCCATCGTTCGAAAACAGAGTACACAAGGGAATTAAGGCCTAGCATGGCCATACATTTATTTCGAATGCAAAACACCTGAAAACAACAGAAATAACTAAATAAATAACGACTACGACGATGCTCTAATCTTCAGCAGTGAGGATCTCAGTGTCCTCGTATCTCTGATCAGCTGGGTCTACCTCCAAGATGGGGTCCTCAAAAATGGTGTCCCCAATATCCTTTGACCCTGAACCTACCCTAAACCTAACATATATTTCACATTTACATTTGAAATATATGTCAGCAAATGGCTCTGCAAGATTTTAAAGCAAATGAAAGCATTATCATTAGAGACAGAAATGGAAGAGCATTAGAACACAATTATAAAGAACACATGCATAACTTAAAGTATGAGCATGCTGCAATAATTAACATGTAATATGCATTTTAAAGAAATTAACACAGTTACAAGTTGAGTACTTTAAGTTATTAGTGCTCATGCAAGTCCATGTCTGAGTAAGTAAAGTGTTCTCGAAACACCCTATCATCGGGGGTTTACCGTGACGCTTCTTGCCATCCCTAACCTAGAAAATGGCTAAGATCTTTGCTTCCATTAGTGTGGTATGGAAGTTGCCGTAATGTGTACAAGACACACTTACAGACTCTACTACATGGACCAACCCCACCCAAAGTGTTTGGCTAGCCTTCGACTAGGTTCATCCCATCTGTATTCGATGGTATCACATGTTTGTTTCGAGGGTTACGTCCTACCCCTTGTCCAGATTAGTTCAATATGCTAACATGTAGATATATTATTGTTCCAACAAACAACTACATTATTACGTGTCCATTTAAATCACAAAACAACTAATATAATGAAAGCATGCAGTTCAGTTTCTAAGGTTGACAAGCATTAATAGAGTGAGATTCCAGTTCTAGGGTTGTACATTCCAATTTTACAATTCAGTTACTTTAAAATACTTGCCTCGAGGCGATGGTTGGTATCCCAGTGATCAAAATGGAAAGTGTGATTTATCTGAGTCATGAATTTTAAAACATCATGCTAAAAAATTTATCTAAATAAAATAATACCAACTTATCTATCACCGTATCATCTAATATGATATACGGTTGATATAATATGAGACACTGTTGTATATACTGTTTATATAAAATTATATAACCCATAACATAATTTATATAACATATAAGACATATAACATATAATATATATAAACTTTATTATATGTATATTACTAATTTAATATTAACATATATAACTAATCCTAACACTAATCATCTCATATATCATTAAACTGACGTAATAACACACACACACACATATATATATTCATCAACTAATGTTATATATATATATATATATATATATAATATTAACGTACGTAATAATATTATCGTTCATTAAAACCGCGTATATAAAACTTACGTGTTTTTAGCAGCTCGATACGTCACCCTAGCAGGTGAAAGCGGCGATGGGTCGGAGGCAATGCATGTTGGATCTGGATCTAAGCCTATGGGGTGGTGAATAAGCTAATAAAAATTCTCGTGCAACCCACGAGAAATCACACGCAGTTTATAATCACAGACAGAGTAAAAAGAATACAATCACAGAGTATGCATAGATATACACTGGTTCGGTTGTCCCACGACCTACTTCATCTCCCAAGCAGCATTAATATGTTTCTGATGTACTACTACAATGAGTCTCGAGGCCCCAGCTATCCATCTAGTATGTACCACACTCCCCGAGTGCAAAACACTATCAACCTATTAAATGCTCTATCTTGACAAGCCCCGCTCATCAAGACCCTCTTGTCTAGTCCCCCGACTAAACAAGTCCTCAAGAACACACAAGTAACGGTAAAGTTTCCCTACAAAGATCAATGCACTACAATCACACAGATAATAAATATGAGTTTAGAATAGCTCAGTGATGGTGCAGTCTCTGTCAATCAACGTGGGTTAGATCTGAGTCTGACAAGATGTAGTCATCACGCCGTGATCTGTAACTCAAGTTGCGGCTCTTGGTCCCCTTGGATGTTGCGGCCTTTGGTAGGAAAACTGATGTGGCCCCTTTGCTCTAGGATAGCTAGGAAGTGGTCCTTTATTCGGCTAGCAACTTGCTTTGTAGGCTCTCCAATAGGTCGGCAAAGTAATGGCCCTTCAAGCTCGCGGTCGGCAAGTGTCTTTGTATGTGCCAAGCAGATGGGTCGGCAATCAGGATGCTTGGTCTACTGAGTGGGTCGACAGACTAATGGCAATGTAGAACTCTTGGTCGGCACCCCCCAATGGCTTGGATGGAAGTAGGTCGGCAGCCTGTGTGTGTTTGGTCTCTGCAGGTCGACAATCAGATAGGCGCATGGTCGGCAAGGCTGTTGGGTTGCTGCAGCTTGTGGGTCGACACACAGATGGGCTCGGCTGAGAACTTGGTCGACAAGGCCACTTGGCTAGGTCTACAGCAAGGGTCGTGTGGGCTTGGAGATGGGTCGGCAAGCCCCTTCAGCGAGCGGTCAGTAATTGTTGTAGGCACACAGCTTGGACGGGTCGGCATGGCAAATTGGTGTGTAGCTTCGTGGGTCGGCGACCAATGGAGGCTGCTGCTTGCGTGGGTCGTCCAAGCACGATGATGCGGCAATGGAGGTGTTTGTGGCTTGCAGAAAGATGATGTGCAATGAGTCTTGGAAGTTTGAACAATGGGGAATTGGCCTACAAGCTAGCGGCTAAGATGATGGACAGTTAGTATTTGAGCAATGGAGCTTGGCAATGAGAGATCCCTTTTTTGTTCTTCTTTTTGTTTTGGCCGAGAGAGAGAGAGAGAGAGAGAGAGAGAGAGAGAGAGAGAGAGAGAGAGAGAGAGAGAGAGAGATGGGGCTTTGCTATTGCCTTGGGAATATATTTTTTGGCCGACTCCCTCTTCCTTTGAGAGGAGGGGTTTATATAGGTATCCATAGGGGTTTGGTTGCGACATGATGGGATCCCAACTAGGGTAGGAGTCGGCAAGGATGGATGAAGCATGAGATGGAGATGAATCCCCTTAGAGCTAGGAAATTGGGATTTGAAAAGATTGTTTGGAGATTTGGTTTCACCTTGGTTGCAATTCAAATCCTATTAGAAGATTTAATGGAATAGCAATGGGATTTGATTTGAAATGCTAATGGGATTTGAATTTGAATTCAAATAGGATAGGAGATTTGAATGAGATACTCCATATCCTCCATCTTTGATCCAGTCTAAATTGCTATGCGTGTAGCAATTTCTCCATCTTCCAATTTGCTATGTGTATAGAAATTTCTCCATCAATTGACTTGTCATCACTTTGAATATTTACAAGCGTGCCACTCCTGAAAACACTTAGCACACACATTAGAACGTTCACACATGTTTGTTATCATCAAACACGAAGTCAACGATCGTTGTATCCAACAATCTCCCCCTTTTGATGATGACAAACTATTATAAGATTTACACTAACGATCCAAATAATACATCGTGACATGTGTGTGTGAAGTGTGACAATGGGAGAATAGGAGGATGTATGCAACAATATACCACTTGATGTACAAGCATGCAATGATGCAATGATGTAACAATAATGTGATACAAATAAGCATGGCATGCTCCCCCTATTGTCGTGCTCCCCCTTGTACATATATTCACATATCAATTATTCATTAATGCTCCCCTTAAATCAATATTCATATATGCACACCAATATTCATTTATGGACATATAAGCATTAATGCACCAAATCTTCAATATTTGCACAAATCTTCAATATTTTCTCCCCCTTTTGTTATCATCAAAAGTGTATAAACGAAATCTAATTCATGTCACATGCAAAAATAAAGTATTATAAATTACAAATAACACTTGCATGTCATTTGTCTTAGAATAAGCACGTCAAATTCAATGAAAAGTGTAACGTAGACTTCTACACCATCGTGTAAGTGGGATGATTAAATAATTGAAGCACAAAGGGATAACTATCATAACACTCAACCAAAACCAATCCACTTTTCCATTTGACATTAAATCATTTAGGATTGATTTTTCCCACCTCATTAAAAATGAGTTCAAGTTACCACACCCCAAAAACATAGCCTACAAGGACTCTTAGATGTGTGGGTGGCATTGCTTGACGAGTATAACACCAACGCTAAAGATTACCCATAACGCATATGTTGGATACTCGTGGATAGTATACTTGCCATGAATTGTATCCATTTTACAAACGGAGCAATATTCATTCTTTTTCATTTTTCTTGTTTCATATTCAATTCTTTTGTGCTCAATTTTTATCCATGACAAGAATACATCATATCCCTTAGATTATTCAGTTATTTATATCCTGCATTCACTTTTCAATATTTCATAAAAGAATCTCCAATTGTGCAACAATATTCAATACTAGTGGAAGTGAAAGTGTAGGTGTAGAAATCATGTTATTCAATTCATTAAACATGTCATGGCTATTTAGAGATACTAACATGCACATGTAGCTATAACAATAATACAATGATTTCTACAAGGATATGAGTTTCATTCATTAATACCACTTGAATGATACAAAAGAAAAGATATATATTAAGCACAATTTTTTTTGCTTTTTATCTTTTTCAATTTTTATATTTTTGTTTTATAATTAACTAAAAACAAACTAGCACACAAATAAAAAACAAGTCAAGCACACAAAAAGCTATGAAGGTATGCATTAAGTGCAAAGAGGGAAAAGATATACCTTCGCATCGTCGTTTGGCTAAGGAACTAAATAATGAAGCGTTCAATCCATAGTTCCTTGCCAAATCTTCATCTTACCTACAATGTATATGGTATGTGTGACCTTGGAATCCAACAAGGTCCATTCATGTTAGTCATCAAAGATTTAGGAACCCAAATTTGTTTGAATTTGATATTAATGTTCCTATATTTACAATGATATGAAGTATGACCAACAGTATCACAAGTAAAGCACTTTGCATAAACATTTTTTGACAATTGTAGGCACATTGTGAATTTTCTTAAAAATTGGCTTTTTAGCATTTTAAGAACTAATCCAAGTCCTCGTCTATTATTGCCATATAATTGATTTCCAAGAATGATATCTAGATATTGTTTTCCTATGGAAAATTTCTTAATGGACAATTCAAGACTAGAGACTTTGGATTTCAATAATGCATTCTCATTCACAAACAAAGTACATTTACTAATGAAAGCTTTCTTGTTTTCCTCTTCTTTCTTTTCAAACTCAATCATTTTTCTTTTAGGATCGTTATTTAACATGCAGAATTTATCATTAAACTCTCTAATCACATAGTCTTTTTCAGTTTCAAGCTTAATTAAATCTTGTTTCTACATGCTAATTTCTTTCATCAAAGAGGGACAAGAAAGACAATCAATTTTTTTAGGTGAGCTAGATTTTTCTTTTAACATGGTAATGGTGGATTTGCATGCAACAAGTTCTTCTTTCAGATTTTTAGTTTCGTCCAACATGTCACAATTTTCTTTTTGCAATTCAAAACACGCATTTCTATAGCATTCTACACTAGAATCTAGCTCATCAATTTTCTCCTGCATTTTCTTAAGAAGTTCAGCTCTAGTATAAGATGTTACCTCATCGTGTCTTTCCATCAGAGCAAGATTGATTCCAATTTCATGCTCCTCATTCTCATCTTCACTATCCATGTCCTACGTTCGCACCACGGCTTTTCCTTTTTTGTCTGCAACATTAGCCGTTTCTAATGGGCAATCTCTCACGAAATGTCCTCTCCTCCTGCATTTAAAACAATCAACTTTATCAGTAATTTTCTATTTAGGAGTATTTCTAGCTGATTATATTTATTAGAACGATTGAACCTTTGCACCATTTCAGCTCTTCCATGCGTTGTTTTGATGTATCTGCTGAATCCTCTTACCATAAGTGCATGCTCCTCCTCATCGTCGTCATCCTCGCTAGCTTGAAGAACTAGTGGTTTTGGAGCTTTTTCCTTTGCCTCGGGTTTCTCTGTTTCTTCAATGTTCTGTAGCTCAAGCTCGTGTGACATTAGGTTGCATATCAAGTCCTCCACTCTCATCTGTGACAGATCTTTTGCTTCTTGGATAGCGGTGACTTTAGACCTGAACAAGCTTGGCAGCGCCCTTAAGATTTTACTTACCTGATCAAGGCTAGAATATAGCTTCCGAGGGAGCTAGACTTGGAGATGATATCGGTGAACCTTGCAAACATCGCTGAAATAGATTCTTATGGTAGCATGTTAAAGCCCTCGTACTCTATACTCAGTAAGGCAAGTCTAGACTCCTTCACTTGTGACGTTCCCTCATGCGTTACCTCCAGCGTATGCCATATTTCATGCATAGTTTGACAGTGTGACATACGATTAAATTCAGATTTATCAAGAGATCATATAAGAGCATTCATAGCTCTTCCATTTAAAGAATATAATATCCAATCATTATCATCTCACTTGTCTTCAGGTTTAAGCATATCAATATTTTCAACTGTAATACCATGATGCTTATAACATTTTTCAACCATATGCCAAACTTTATGATCAACAGAAATTAAGTAGATTTTCATTCTATTTTTTCAATAAGCATAATCTACACCATTAATTTAGGGGGACAAGATATGTATCGACACTCAGCAAAAGTACAATCAATAAAGTTATTCATGGTCAATCTAGTCTAGATCCTCTAACCTGCTCTGATACCACTTGTTGGATCTGGATTCAAACCTAGAGGGGGGTGAATATACTAATAAAAATTCTTATGCAACATGTAAGGACCCTGGCTATGTGGAAAACACTAGAAGGGTGGTTGAATAGTGTTTATGCAATTTAAAAAGATAGTTACACCAAATTAAATTTCTAACCAACAAATAATGCGGAATAAAAGTAAACCCCAAAATGAAACAATGCAAACGCAAGGATGTTTCAAGGGTTCGGATTACCCAAGTCACTTCCCGACTTGTTCCAGGTAATCCTACGTCCCTTCCACCCGGATACTAACCGGATACTCAAGTTAGAACCCTAACTTGAGGTTTCCTTAAAACCCCACTTATAGCAACCTTACAAGTGAAATCGAAATACACTCGATTGTTCTTGACTCCCACAACTTGGGAGCAAGCAAACCACTCTCATAACTCGAGAGTAAATCAAATAACGAAAGTTATGAAATTTGAAATAAACAACACTTACAATCACCTATGCCTTGAAGTAAAACTTGAAGGAGAGTGTGTTGTGTGTTGAATGACTCTCGTGGAAGAGAGGAAAGCCCTTTCTCTTTACTACACCAAATGCCTAGAAGATTTCTCTTTGGTTCTAGGTTGGAGAGCAAGAGATTGAAGATAGGAATTCTAGGGCTTTTGGATTTTGAGAGCTTTGATCTTGAGAGAAAGAAAGCTTGAATGAATGAGTAAGATGCTAACAAAATGAGTAACCTCTCAATGGAACAGTAGAGGCATCTTTTATAGTTTTCTCAAAACCTTCAAACAAAATCCCCAAAAGCCCCTTTGAAATCCGTTGAGAAACAGCCAATGGATAGAATCTGCACTCGTGACAGTCGACTGTTGAACAATACACAGTCGACTGCTGCACTGTGTCAGAGGGTATGTGAGAATTCAAACGATAACTTACCACGTGGACAGTC
Organism: Scilla litardierei; assembly: GCA_030789695.1. NCBI lineage: Eukaryota > Viridiplantae > Streptophyta > Magnoliopsida > Asparagales > Asparagaceae > Scilla > Scilla litardierei. The sequence continues at coordinate 184,689,630 of CM061141.1, read as the reverse complement.
GACTGGTAAGGAGTAGACAGTCGACTGTTAAACCAACAGGCGACTGTACATCCTTATACAAGCGATTGGCCATAATGAGGGTAAGTCAAGGAGGTCATAGAAAAGTCTGGAAATACAGGACATGCGATTGATGAAGAGAAGACAATCGATTGTAAATCCAACAGGAGACTGTAATTCCTTCTACAGACGACTGTCACATACCCTGACATTTTCCAGAGAGTTGAGTCTTCAGAGAGGCTCAAAGACAGACGACTGTTGAAGCATTGACAATCGACTATACCATGGGACAGTTGACTGTAAATACAACATTAGTCGACGGGCCTGATTGTCACGACCCGCTTCCCAAAACGACGGAAGTGAGGCGTGATTAAGGTCCGCATGGGCCGTAGCTGTGAGGCTCGGACCCAATAAGCGTCTGTGAGGAAAACAAAGATAGAAAGAAACAGGTTCTTGCATTTATAAAAATTCGTAACAACAGAAAGTACTGAAAGGAAATGCATTCCTTTTATTCCATCAAAATATCCAGAAGTACAAGAGTCAAACAAAGGAAGTAATGCCCTGCATGGCAACAAACGCAGAAAGTAAACTACTGGTGCAAACATCCAACCTAGGCAGAAAAGTAAACGGTGCTACGCACCCGAACTAGAAGGCAGGAAAAGTAAACGTGGCAACAACGGTGAGGGACCTCTAGGTCTGGTCCTTGTCAGGTATATACTCCGGGTCGACGTCCTCTGGCTTCACGCACTCAGGTATATCCGGCTCATCCACGTACTCTGGCTCAACACCTGACGTACAACACCCAAGAGAAAAGGAACTGTACGTCAGGTAAAGTCTACAAGGAAGAGGTGAGAGACTCTACTGTAAGTGTAAGGTAATTTAAGAGCAACAATTTACTGGTTGATTAACATGTTGTTGTTATGACATGACAGTTATACTATGCAGGAAATAAAGCGGTGCAAGAAAGTAAAACATGACAGACAATAGCCGTAGCGGGTGCTACCGGCTACGGGACTAAGCTAGACAGGACATGACAAGACAAGAAGTACCGTGTGTGTCACGAAGGTTCATGCCTTTCGGTCTGTACCGAGGGAACGCTCAACCCAAGTACAAGGGATAAGACAAGACAAGAAGTGTGTCACTAAGGTTCACGCCTTTCGGTCTGTACTGAGGGAACACTCAACCCAAGTGCACGGGACAAGACAAGGCAAGATGTGTGTCACTAAGGTTCATGCCTTTCGGTCTGTACCGAGGGAACGCTCAACCTAGTACATAACTCGAGACAAGACAAGACAAGAATTAGGTCACTAAGGTTCACGCCTTTCGGTCTGTACCGAGGGAACGCTCAACCTAGTACACGACTCGAGACAAGACAAGACTGAGGGTGACAAGAGAGATTCACGCCTTTCGGTTTATGGGTGGCCAAACCCTCCAAGCCGAGGGAACGCTCAACATTCCTCCACCCCAAGTGCTCAAAACATGACAACACAGAGATCACTCTTGCTTGGAGAGCATCTGAAATGCCCGGAGGCTTTTGTGACATGACATGACTGATGTTGAAGAGTTGTTCATTCTAGGGGGTCCACACGCACGCACACACAAAATAACCCTAAGGTATCAGTTGATGTTGTTGTTTGTGCTTAGACTTCGTCGTCAAGTCTAAGCTGTCAAGGGGGTCCCTGACGCTATCATTTCATGTCAATTTCTCTTTAAACGTACTTTAACATTCTAAGAAGGAGATGGCCTAAACGTGGCCATAAGAACACAAGTCTAAACACTTGCCTACGGAGGCGAGTGCGTCGTCTGTCTGGAGCGTCTCGTCGAATCGGTGCGTCAGCGAGGGTTCGTCTGAAACGGGTCAATGGCGATGTCAGGACAAGTTTTTCATCATTCCTATTAGAGTTCATTTCGAGGTTCAACGGGGCTATCCTAGCAGTCAAAGTCACGTTTTTGTTTTGGTTCAGCCTAATCGACGATCTATCCTTTGTGCACAGATATTCAAGTCCTTCGTCGATGTCTAAGATTTAGCAACGTTTTAAAGGAGCAGAAATGATATTTAATTATTGTTGACGATTTTTAGACTAAGTTTTCGATTCGCTACGGTGTGGGTTCTTACTATGCATTAGAGGGCTAACCTTTTTGACGCTTGATCGAAGAGCGGATGTCGGGTCTACATGGCAATGGATCTGCATCGTCAGCAATGTCTCGACCGTCGGTAGCGTAGAGAGACACTTCCAGACAGCGAGGTGGAGGCACGAACAACGAGCAAGCATCGATCTCTCTCCCGTTGCGGGTAGCGCAACGGATCTACACGGCGGCGGCGACGTCGGGGGAAAACACGTGAGTTTGGCGACGCACGTGAACTCCTAGGAGCAAAGGGGGCTACCGGGGATTGAAGGTGGTCGATGGACGGTTGCTCGGCCTGGTGGGTGGCCGACGGCATCTGCACACGGCGGTGGGCGACCGTGAGAAGACGAAAATGATAAATTTACGCAACGATCGTTGTCGTGCGTCGCAGCGGAAAAGCAACGACCAAAGGGGTCAAAAGGGACTTGCAGTAGTTAAAGGGGGTCAAGGGGGATCTGATGGTGGTGGAGTGGTCTCCGGGGGTGGCCATAGGTGGCCGGGCATCGGTGTTGAACGACAGGTCGCAGATCTGCCAAAAACTACCGTTAGGGCTCGGTTTCAAGGGGATTTCGAGGAGATAGAGATGAGAGAAGTGAGGGAGGAGGGTTGAAAATGATAGAGGAACTTGAGGGGAGTCGAGTGGAGGTGGTGACGGCCGCCGGAGATTGCCGGAGAGGGGTGGCCGGCCGGTTTCAGGCGACATGGCGGTAGATCTGGGTTTTTGTGTTTTGAGAGGGGGAGAGAGAGAAGGAGGGAGAGAGAAAGGAGGAGGGAGGTTGCAGATGATAGGGGAGGTCGAGGGGGATCCGAGGGAGGTGGAGACGACGGCGGTCGTTTTCCGGTAGACTGGCAGTGCTGTCAAAAATCCGGCCTGGGCTGCTCTTTCTTGGGGTTTTAATGGGTGAGAAAGAGGAGAGGGGAGAGGGGAAGGAGGAGGAGAGAGTGGCCGAACTAAGGGGGAGGCCGATGGTCACCGACGACGAGAAGAACTCACGCAAGGAGATGAAAAAATGGCGGCCGGTTTGGGTTCATGCGGGTTCCTCTAGGGCTTGGAGTGTTTTGGTTTTAAAAGAGAGGAGTTTGCTATAACATGTTTTAAAAGGGGTATAAATAAGGGATGACTAGAAGAGAGGGTGAGTGAGGGGGTGTGCAAAGTGGTTAAAAGCTAGAGGAGAATAGCGGCAACAATCTCATTCATGATACGTAAAGATTCCTCTAAGATTTGATTAAGTTTGAATTTTGAAATTTGGGTTAGGCTAATTGGGCTTGATTTAATTAGTGGGTTTGGTTGGGCAAACGGTGTCCGAAAATTACGAAAAAAAATATCGGGACGACCGTGACAATGAGAGGCTTGGAGGTATGGTAGTCGATCACGCATTCGGTACACAGAAAATGAACTAAAAATAAAAATGTTCGGTGTCGAATTC
>CM061141.1:184652579-184685579 GCA_030789695.1 Scilla litardierei | reverse complement strand
TTGGCTTGAAGAACTCAAAGACTACCTCAAACATCAAGCCAATGGCATCAACAAATGAATGAAGATTCAATCCAAAGAGAAGATGGGAATGGATGAGTCAAAAGCTATGAAGACTATGACGTTCAAGTCATTCAACTAAAAGACTCAAAACCATGAAGATTTATGGAGATCGTCGCCAAAGTAATTTGTTCATCTCAAGCGACGTCCCACGACTTCCTTAGAACACGTGATCATTGTGCCTGGAGCTTCGTTGAAGCTCAAGGAGTTTTTCATGAAGTCAATGGATTCGGATTTTCCATGTTGAAGCTTTGAAGACGGTTTTTCGTGTTTACTTTTATTGTCTTCTAGCTTCGGTTTAGTAGAATGTTAAGCCTTGAGTAGTACTTGCCTAGAAATCTTCAAAACTTTCATATCTTATCTCTAGGATTGCCTTAGAAGCCATTAGAAACTTTCCCGTAGCCTATCGTTTCATTTCACGGCTTCATATGCATCTTAGTTAGTTCAAGAAGAAGAACCACCCGACTAGATGACGATCTCATCAGTTGGGAATCCTTCTTGAACCGAATAGATATCCTTGCTTAATTCAGCCCATTCATTGTTGGTCAATTAGTCGGTCCAAGAAGGTTCACCGACCGACTAGATGACGATCTAGTCGGTTGGAAATCCTTCTCAGACCGACTAGTTATCCTAATCAATTCAAGACCATTTGTTGACCAATAAATCGGTCCAAGAAGGTTCACTGACCGACTAAATGACGATCTAGTCGGTTGGTGTCTCTTCTCAGACCGACTAGTTTTCCGTGTGAAATTCAGCCTTTGTACTGTTGTAACGACCGGTTTTCATCTATGTTTTGGCTATATATATATTGGTTGTTCTCTCCTTTGTGTGTTCTCCTCTGTTGGACGTTTTTCTTCAGTTCTTTCTGATCTTCTTCCTTGATGAGCTTCATCTTGAACGTATCTTAGATCTAGGATGATCCTAAAACCCGTAGGAATCTTCCCGAGGCTTCGCGCTTCAAATCGGAAGTTTTCGTGAATTTTAGCCGGTTCAAGAAGGGGAACCAACCGACTACATCGCAATCCAGTTGGTCGGCAACTCTTCTCAGACAGACTAGTTCATCTTATATTTTTTCGACTGAGTTACTGTTTACAATTAGTCGGTCTAAGCTCATTCATCGACCGACTAGTTGCGAAACAATTCGGTCAGGCCTTGTTCTCAGACCGACTTGTACAGAGTTTTTTTTGTCGGCTGAGTTACTGTTTACAATTAGTCGGTCAAAGAACAATTATCGACCGACTAATCGAGAAACTAGTCGGTTATAGTTTCTTCTCAGACCGACTAACTGTCAGTGCTCATTGTCTTTCTTATTCGACCTTTAGTCGGTTCATGAACGTTCACCGACCGACTAGATCCCAAACTAGTAGGTCAACGGGTCTTCATAGACCGACTAATTATGCCTTCCCTGTACAGACACTGTTCACTGTTTTCTTCTAGGCGGTTTCAGTTGGACGACCGACCGACTAGATCCCAAACTAGTCGGTCGGCCACTCTTCACTGACCGATTAGTTTGCCCAGTAAACCTAGGTTAAGTCGTAGCCGCCGCACCCTTTCTTTATTTAAACCCCCGATTCTTTCTATTCCTCCTTCATATTTTCTAGCCGATGTTCTTCCCCATTCATCCCCCAACCTTCCTCTTGCCTTCATTCATCCTCTCGTGCTCTCTCTCACCCCCTTTGCGCCGACAAATCCCCGTAGGCCGCCGGCCGACCCCGAAAACCCTAAATTCTCCTTTTCTCCAGATTTTCCCCACGATCTCTCATCTCCAGATCTGTTGTTTAACCGCTGCGAGGAATTATTTTCAACCGTAGTTCTTCGGGATCGCTTCTTCCGTTGCCGTGCTAGATCCGATTTGGCGACAGCAATCCGGAATCCAGCGAGATCTTCTCCTACCTGCCGATGCGTAGGCGTCTCGATCTTCGTTCTTTCGCTTCGTAAACGGTTAGTGATCAACCATTAATTTCTCAAAACCCACACTGTAAATTAGGAAACCCTAATAAAAATGGATTACTAGACGTTGTAGGATTCCAATACAAAATATGGATTAGATATTTCAATTCTAATTTTCTACCTTGGCCATATCAGCGAACGCAAATCCCCGTAGAGTAGCGATTTTGAGACGAACTCTCGTCAAGAAACAACCTCGGTACCAGGCAAGTGAAACTTGCCAACCTTGCTTTAGGCCATATTTTAGGCCATTACTTTGTTTTAGCGTGAAAGAGACTAGACCGTGAAATGATAGCGGTCTAGGCACCAATTCAAATTCTAGCTTGACAACAAAGCTAGAATTCCCCTTGTCATGTCATGTCATGCATTGCTTATCATGTTTAATTTCTTTAACAGTACGCAAAGTTCTATTCGAATATCTGTCATGTGCATCCATTTTACATGTCATCTGTTTGCATGATGCATCGTAGCACACGCTACAAATCCTTGTACAAATCCGTGTTTCCGGCTAGGCACCCGTTATGCGGGCATAACCATATGCCATACTTGTTAAAACACTTCCTGGCTTGTGATCCAGAAGCGAGCATTCCATGTTCGGGGGTAAAGCCCTTGCTCGATACACGTGGAGGGGTAGGGATAAATGGTCACTTGAGCGTAAGAGTTGGCCCGTAAAGCCACTCTAGCCAAAGGGCGGAATCTCTGTGCACGACGTGCTTACATACTTGTACTTGTCCTTGTGAATGTTAAATAGTTATATGCCATGTTAAACGTTTCCATGCCATGTTTTACCTACCATGCTATAAACCATGCCATGACATAAAATGCTGTTACTTTACTTGCTGATCTCATTGCATAAAATGTCATGTCAAACTATACTCTAGAAATGTTAGGTTGTTTCTACTTCCTTTAGTTTCCTTGCACAAAGTCTTGTAGACTTTGCTGACATGTGCCCCTTCTCTTTGGGTGACGCATGTTAGTTGCTGAGCCAGAGATTGCTGTAGCTGGGGACGACGAGTTCGTGTAGTTTGAGCCTGATTCTGTTGCTGACGTTGAGTACGAGGATACCGGTGACCAGTCCTAGTGTTTCCTTCGTCCTTTCTCTTTGTTAGTCTGTTGTTAGCTTGTCGGTGAGTAGCACTGTTTTGTCGTTACTTTCGTTGTTGGCCATGCTGGGCCTTTTCTTTTGGACTCTGTTGTTAGCCTGGTGACTTTTCTAGTTGTTGAACTTTTATTTGGACATTTGAGATTGATAATTTAATTATTCGTCTCTTCTATTATTGTTATCTTTGTTCCGTGTCACATTACAAGGATCTACGTGTTATTCCAGATGCTTTACAAGCTTGGAGCCTCACAGCTCCCAGCCAGAGCGGGCCTCGTTACGCCTCGCCTCCATTTTAGGGAAGCGGGTCGTGACAACTGTTGACCAGTTAGTTGGTTCAAGAAGTATGGTTAATGCATTAAAAGCCAATCTAGTTGGTCCAAGAAGGTTCACTGATCGACTAGTTGTTAATCTAGTCGGTTGATGATCCTTATTAGACGGACTAGTTCTTACCCATGATTTCACCATCTTCTCTATCAACCATCTAGTCTGTCCAAGAAGGTTCACCGACCGACTAGTTGCAAAACTAATCGGTCAGTGATCCTTCTTAGACTGATTAAGCAGCTTCATAAATAGATCCGTTGGGCATTTAATGCCACGATTTTTGTGACCGTTTTCTCTCTTCTCTATATAAGTTTGAGTGCTTCAAACTAGTAATCAAAGGCTGAAATTAGAGACATTTTCACACCTTTGAGAAGAGCCATTCAACTCCAATTCCAAGCTCTCGCATCTCACAAGAATCTCTCTCGCACTCTTTGAGCACTAATTCCTCAAGAGAGATTCTCATTCCTTGTGAGCTTCTCAAGCTAATAGCTTGATTCCAAGTCACCAACTTCTCCCTAGCCATCTATTGCTACTCATCTTGGTGGAGCTAGGGTTTGGTGATCTCATCTTCCTCAAAATCCATTCATGCCCTAAATTGGTTAGTATTTCTCAAGGCATAGGATTTTGCGGTAAGAAGTTTTATATTTCATTCTTTATACTTCTTAATTTTTGTATACTCACGGTGCTGAGAAGATTGGCTTAATCCCAAGTTGTGGGAGTCAAGATTTAGTTTTGCTCTCGGTTTGTGAGAGTGTGCTTAGTCCCAAGTTATGGGATTAAGGACTTTGCGTGTTCCCGGGTTGTGGGATACACTGACATCGAATGTAGGTCGATTGCACTTGTTGGAGGTTTTCCACAAGTGGGCTAAAGAAAATCTCTAGCGGTTTGCTAGAGTATCCAGAGGGGATCTGGGTGTTGCTGGAGTAGGGCACTGGTAACAAGTCGGGGAGACTTGGGTGGCACCGAACCAGGGTAGATTGCTTGTTTGCATTGCTTTATTCCTTGTGTTGTTGTTCGCTTATTGTATTCTGCATTTGTTGGTTAAGTAGGGTTTTATTTGGTGTAAATTCCTTATAATTCTATAAAACACTATTCACCCCCCTCTAGTGTTTGTTCCTCATAGCACAGGGTCACTACAATTGGTATCAGAGCAAGGTTATAGCTATGGCAACCAACAACAACATCACACGAAGTCTTATTCCACCATATCTCATTGGACCCAACTATCAAAGTTGGTGTGTGAAGATGAAGGCCTATATTCAATCCATCGATGAGGTTATTGGAAGCTTGTGGAAAAGCACCTTCAAGCACCTACCACTTCCGAACATGAATGGATAAATAAGCAAAAAGAATTGGTGAAGAAACATCAAGAGGTAATGGATATCTTGCTTGAGTATTTATCTCATAACATTCTTATGCGTGTGTCCAAGGCAACAACGGCATATCAAATATGGCACATGCTAGCGGAGCAAGAAGAGTCCACCTCGGAGTGTTTTTCCTCAAATGATGAAAGAGATTCATTCATGGGTTTGATGGCACGAGAGGACGAATCTAGTGACGAATCAAGCGACTCAAGTGAAAGCGATAGCGACGATGAAGAGGTAACAACGGATGATCTTAAAATTGAACTTAAGCAATTATTTGATAAATATCAAAAGCTTATGCATAAATATTGTGATGCTAAGAATAAGATTGCTAGTCTCTCTAACACATCTTCATGTAGCACCTCTAACAATGACACCATTGTTGAGACACTCGCTATTGAGAAATCAAGTTTGCTTACTCAAAATGGCATGTTGAGAAATGAGGTGGAGTCCCTCAAATCTCAACTTGATCGTGTTTCTATTGTGGATAGTAACGATCTTGAGATTGAAAATTTTCAATCTCAAAACACTTGCTTGGGCATTGAGAATGAGGATCTCAAATCCTAAGTGCACGAGCTCACCACACGTGCATCCACCTTGGATGCCACTATTTCTTCAATTTCAAAGAAATATGAGCTCATGTCCTCTATTGTTGAGAGATTCAACAAGGGAAAGGACAATTTGGATGATTTGCAAAAGAATCAACTACCGGCAAACCATCGTGTTGGCCTTGGTTATTCTAAGGCAAGTGCATCCAATGCACGCACCTCCTATAGTGAAGTAACTATAGATTTTGTGAGGCCATCCTCCGGTGCATCCACGAGTGGTGTCTATAACAACTTGTGTTGTTCTACTACTAAGGAAACCACCACTTATATTCCTCCCTCTTTTGGAAAGAAACCCACTTTGGGTGGACCTCCAAAGAAGGGTCATGCATTCATGTACACAAATACTATGCCACGTAGAAACACACCTCCTACACCACATGTTCACACGAATGATGGTTTTTATGTTCCACACCCACGAGCACGTGCAAACACTCATTTGAGACTCTCTCATGCACGTACTCATGCTCATGCACATTCATATGCTTATGATCACACATCACATCCACATATGCATGCTTATTCTCATGATCATCCTCATGCATACACACCTCATATTCATCCACGTTTGTATGCAACACCACACCATAGATCATATGTCCATCACCATACTTTTGCACAACACAATGTTCCTCATGCTCTTGCTAGATCTCATGCTCATAGGCCACATGCACCACGTACAAATCAACCTTTTGTGCATGCAACCACTAGGAAGAGGATTCCCAAATCATACACTATTTGGGGTCCTAAGAACACTAGCACTCATGCTAAGGATATGTATGTGCAATCTTATATTCATAATATTATTTTGAATGATGATTATGTTGGGAAATCACGGTCCTCTTGGACTTGGTTTCCGAAGGGTTAGTTTCCGTTGACCCTTCATTTGCTTGGTACCATAAGTTTATTTTCATTTTATGGGTACCAAGGCATTTGTGTTTAGAATTGGTTTATTCTTTCGTTTGGATTTTGGTCTTAGATGCTCATGTTTGTTAGAAACTTAAATTCATATTGAATTTGATTTCTATTGCATGTTTATTAGTAAATCATTGTGTTTGTGATTTTCATGTATAAAATAGTTAATATTTTCATGCAACACATGCGTTGGCTCATATTCATGTTTGATTATACGCAACATAAACATTGTGTATGATTACATTAGGATATGAGTTACAATTATTTGAATTTAGTATTTTAAATTTGTTGCCTAACCCATAGGATCCAAAAAGGTTTTTGGATACCAAAATTATGTTTTCTAGGTTCAATCCACATTGGGATACCAACCCTACCGACTCTTTGATTTGAAAAGATTTTTCATTCAAATGGAGTTGATGGTGCTTAAGTGATGCACCAAAGTAGGGGGAGCTTAATGTTGTAAGTATATTCTTACATTTGGTTTCCATGTGTGTTGGATGCATGTAGATGTCACTTTGTGTTTGAGACTATCTCATGCATATTCTATGTTTGCATATTGTGTGCCTCGTATGTCATTCATGTCTATGTGTTTCACGTGTGTCAAATTCTTGACCAATGTGCATTATGTATTCATAATCCTTACTCATATGTTTATTCGAGGATTATTTATAACATGTGGCTTAAATATTTTCATGTTAGAACTAATGCTCATTTGCATGTTTCACACACGGGACACGCTTATATTTATGTTCCACTTCACAAGCATGCATCCCAACTTCCTACTCATGCCTCTACAACTTCTTAAGAATCTCAAATCACTATCTTTTGGATTCCTAAGATTGTTTCTAGGTATGGTATGAACACACATATAGAATCGTATATTAGGAATGACATATTCTCATGCGAATATATATATGAAAATCTAATCTTTAATTGATTTCCACCTTGCTTACCTACTCATATTGCACTTCATGCTTGAGTACCATGCTTGTATAATTACTTTTTGTACCCATATATATGTGAGTTCGTCCACTACTCCCAAGTTTGCATAGTTGTATGATTTTGTGGGAGTATGACATGTTTTGATTGCTATCATGTTATGTTCATCTATATGTCATTGCATTTCATTCATATTATGTTGTGCATATAGATTGGTTGATTTCTCTAACCATTGGTGATTTATTATCAATTTGCACCTTCCTATCTTGTTGATATGCCAAAGGGAAAGAGAAATTTGGTTTTGAAAATTAATACATTATGCTTTTCATGCACACTCTTGTGGTATTACTTTTCTTGCCTTCCTTCAATATGTGTTGTGCCGTGAATGTTTATTTTGTGCACGTATGCATATTGAACGAGGAATCTTTCTAGCACACACTATTGTATTAGATGTGTGTATTCATAATGATGATTGCTTGTATAATGCTTTGTGATTATGATAACTCTTTTTAATGCATGTCATGCATTTCTATTGATGAGTGTTATTTACAATTGTTAAATGATTAGTTATTGGACTACTTGATTTTGTTCCTTAACCTATTGGATCCAAAAAGTTTTTGGATACCACCAATTGTTGAAGTGTCAGATTGTTATGCAAGATGCCTACCCTACACACTCATTGGTTTACAAATGATGGATCAATTCAAAGGAAAGGATGGTGCATTGGAGATGCACACATTTAGGGAGAGCTAAATGGTTGTAAGTATGTGTTTTGTACAATTGGTATGTTAATATATTGGTTTTGACTACCATGTTTACAATTGGTATTTTAATATATTCGATTTGTGTAATATAACATACTTCTTCATTAGCTCATTCTTGTCACATCCTCATGAAGATTGTTTGTTTATGTGACTACCTTGTTCATGTATGTCATATATGTCTTTTTATGACTCATGTACCATGGTAGCTATAACATTCATTTAATGAATTGGTTAGTCGTTTATTAATGTTTATTCCTTTGGAACACGTTGTCATTACACATCGCATTCCTCACATGCATACTTCTTAGTGAAGATTGTTATATATTATGGATATGATAACTGATGTGTATGACATGCTTGCTTGTTTATTAGATTGTATTAAGCATATTAGGATTGTATGACATGGCATGCTATACTTCATCAAGTTATACATAATTCATGCCATGTATAAGATTAATGATTTAGGATCTTATGCATATTTGTTCATTGTATCACCATACATCTCATACTTTTCTTATAGTTTGTATGATTATCTTCATAAGACGTATTGATATGATTTGGGGTGATCAATGTATGTTACTTGTCATTTTAACTACTTCATGAATGATGTTTAGCTATAATTTTATTCAAGAGATCTTTCATGTCTATAGCTAAATCTTTCATGTATGATATTTTCATAAGTGACATAACATTCATTCATATTAGTTAGTGATCTTCAAGCTATATTTCTCACTATGTCTTCTCTCATCTCATGCTCATATTTTACGCTATTTTTATGAGATGTTAGAGATAACTTGTGCTTTACACGATCACATAAGCTTTATATTGTGTTTGATGAAATGTAAATTCTGTCATAGATATTCTTCCATGAATATATCTTGAAGCACTATGACTACTTTGATGCTACCTCCGATTATATTGTGCTTACTCAAGTTTTTTATTCTATTCACACAATTGGTATGCATGCATGCAATGTTCATGATAAACTTATTCGTTTATGTCCTACATTGTGACTTTGAACGTAGACTATCTTCATGCCTTTGCTCAGAAGATATTTTGTCACATTATGCCTCATGTTGAATCTTTTGTGATAATTGAGCTAGGATGAGATCTTGTCTCTATTTTTTCACTTAGTTTCCCTCTCAAGTGATATCATGATCTTGACATTATTTGCCTGCTTTGCATACTTTATTAGACTACATTTGGTATCATCTCTACATATCATATTTACATTTGGTATCGTATTTACAATTGTTAGACTATTGATATTGGATATCATCTTTACATGCTCATGGCATTCCATTCTTATCTTTGACTCATTATGTGAGTCTCTATTTTGGAATGCATGCTAGTACTTTGGTTCTTTTGAACATTGTTTCAATTAGTATCCTAGTGTACTAGAATTGTGTATGCCATACGTTTTATGATGATTCTATCTCTATTTTGGCATAACACTTTTGCATGATATAGATATTGGATATTCATTTTCATTGTATCACCTTGTCACCCTACATCGCACACTTCACTTATAATAGGTATGCTTAATTTGGGAGATGCTTTGTGGAGTTTAGCTGGAAATACTTTTGGAGATGACTTGGTATGTCTACTATTGATATCACATGCACTACTACAGATTTGGGCTTGGGTAACGCCACTTAGATAGCGCTTTTTAAAAGCGCTATCTAAGTGAGCTCTTGTATAGCGCTTCTGCACTTATAGAAAATAAAAATAAATCAAAATTAAGGTAAAAATCACTTAGATAGCGCTTTTTGTTAAAGCGCTATCCAAGTAATACCTTACATAGCGCTTTTTGTTAGCGCTATGGTACTAATCGTTACTTAAGCACTTTTATTAAAAAAATATACATATAATAAACCTTGGATAGCGCTTAAAATTTCAGCTGGCCGCCTATCTTTTTTGTTTCCCCCCTTTTTGTTCAGCTAGAAATTTCGCCCGAATCTGCCGAACGGCTGCTGCTCGCTCTCTGTCGCGTGAAGATGAAGCTCCGACTTGAATCGAGGTCGCGTATTCCTCCTCCCTCTTCGATCTCAAAACCCTAATCACAGGCAAGCTCTCTTCTTCTTTCAATTTCTCCTCAATCCTTCGTTCTTTCTCTCAATCGAGTTCATCATGTTGCTAATGGACCCGTTCAAACCCCCAAAAACCCTAACCATTATGAGTGAGCCTCATTAAGGAAAAAAATGGAGACCTCTCTCCTCTCCATTCTGTCATCAAACCCGTTCAAACCCCAAAAAACCCTAACCCTAAATTCCCCAACACTAACCCCCAAAAAACTCAGACCCCTCTCCATCCGCTCAGCCATCAGCCGCACAAAAAAGGAAGAGACCGTGGAGACCCTAAAGCAGAGCCTCGACAACTGCCACCTCCTCGCTGGAATCCGCTACAAGGGTCTCACCGTGCAGCAGCTCCAGGACCTCCGCCGCTCTCTTCCGGACTCAGTCAAGCTTATCGTCCATAGCGAGGAGATCCCCGAGTCCCTGAAACCCTACAGAGCCTTCCAGAAGGAGAAGAAATTGGAGGAGAATGATTTCAGCAGTGCGGTTTTTGAGGGTAGGTTCTATGGTCCAGATGAGTTTAAGGTGCTCGAGACAATGCCTACTAGAGAAGAGATTTATGCCAAGCTGCTGGGGATAGTGCAGTGCGCTTATAAAGAATGAAGTGAAGGAAAACACTGGTATTATGTTAAAGCCTATGCAAGAAGTGATAGCGAAATCTGTGGCACATGTTGTGCATGACGTAAGTTGATTTAATTGGCTTCTTCATGACATTAGATCCATGATCATTGTAGATTTTCCTGGCAATGCCATTTGTTTTCATCGTATCAGCCATGGAATCTTATTGGTTTTAGATTCATGTGCAGGGTACCCAGATACAAGCCACCATGTTTAATGAAGCTGCAAATAAGTTCTATCCTAAATTTGAATTGGGAAAGGTTTTACTACATTTCTAAAGGTAAAAAAAAAGCATCTGATTCAATAGGTGTATATCAGCAGCAGTGATTGATATGGGGTCTAAATATTTTGAATTTCCAAATACAGATACATTATGGTAGTGAAGGTTTTTGATCCCTCCAGTGAAGCTTGGCTTTCGGTCTTCAATGACCAGGCAGAACAAATTATGGGATGCACTGCAGATGAACTTGACAGGATAAAATCTGAGGTAATTGACCAGATGAGCTTTGATGCCGTCTCAATGTTTCTTAATTCATTTGTGCGAATGGTCCCAGCAATTCCCTATCCACACTTGTATGTCTCATAAACACATAGATAGGCTTTTCCTGTAATGAGGAAGATGATTTCGTGTGTGAAAATATGCAATGGAATATTTCTGACATTGGTTAGTATTCACTTCAGACATTCTTTTGTTTTAATTGTAAATTTCTCCAAATTTCGTTGGACCATAAAGGGGATACTGGTAAATACTTAAATAATTATTATTAGGATGCTAGGGCCACATAAATCATGCAAATGTGCCACCATTTCCATGTGGATTGTCCATATCCATCAAGTTTAGGACATCCCCTCCACCCACCAAAAAAAAATCAAACAAAAACTCCTTTACAGGACCTTTCATATACGAGCTATTGATTATTCGCTCACGATGATACTAAACTTCACTTCAAGTATACTATCCTTGGTGTTTTTCTATTTTATGGCTAAAAGGTAGCTATTACTTAATTACTATTATGGTACACAGGACAAGATTACGATTTTTGGATTTTTGACACTTGGGCGACACATAAATCATTTTGATAGCATTTTGATTGACATGGGTTTATGGCAAGAAGAACATTTATGTTTATTGTATGAAGGTCAATGTCTAAGAAAATTGTTCAGAATTAAAAAAAAATAGGGCAAAAGTGGCATCACCTTTCGTTGCCAGTCCTGCAAAACAGTGTTAAAAGGAGCTCATTTCAGTGACTTATATATTCTTTAAAGAGGACTATGACATTAGCAAAGATTGATGTAGAGGGGATTAAATAATTCTTATTCTGTGATTCGATGGTATAGGTAGAATCAGCTGTGGACGGTATGCATTATTAACTCTCGAATTGTGACAGTATGACAAGCATAATGTTCTTAGGTTGGTTTAATATTTTAGTATGTGCATCGTCGATTTTGGAAAGTAGGATTGGTTTGCTAAGGCATAGTGTTTACCATGTTTTCTTTCTAAATGCCAACCATCAATGGGCCAGGACGAGCTGCAGTTCTACTGATGCTATGTGACTTTACTATATGGTGTACTATTTTTGCAAGTCTAGCTAAACTGTATGAGGAAGATCAAAGTGAGTTTTTAGGATGGGGAAGTGGTGGGAACTATCCATTTTCTAGAGATTATAGTCAATCTAAAGCCTAGATTGCCTCAATTTGTCCAATGTGATATGGAAGCCTTTGCTTGTGAAGGTGACACGGGCACCGACATCAAGTTCTTGCCAAGGATTGGGAGTAAAATGAATGTCAGAAATTTTACCCTGTCTCGATTATTCCAAATGTCCCTGATTGTTTATTGTCAAGAAGGACATCTCTTTTTCATCTGGGACATACTGCTGTGTTGCTAGGAATGCGATTATTGAAAAATCCATATTTTGTTGGGAGTATCATGCGGCAATGTAATTTCATGTGAATTGAAACACACTACATTTATTTTCGTTCAATGTCTGGAATCTCTTTTAGGTTTCTGAATCCGGACCTTGGGTTTACTTACCTTTTATTCTTTTTGTGAACAACATCTGATCAGACACACTTGCTGAAGCCACAAAGATCCAGAAGCAGGCCACACATGCTATCTGGCCATAAATCATGGAGTCGTTCTCAATCTTGTGACTCACATTCTAAATGCTCCATTTCATCGTCTGAGAGAAATACTACGGTACAGCCTACCATATTATTTCATGTGAAAATTCTACCCAAGTATGGTATCTCCTATGTACCTAGCACATCACAGGTGTTTTTGGTTGGTGCTGTGATGTGCCGAGGTGCCGAAAGATGCCACATTTATAGTTATTCTGAATGTCACCAGCAATTCCTAACCTTAAAGCAACACTAGTCACATGAATTGGCTTGTGCTTTCTTCACGAGTAACCTGTTTTATGTGGTTGGTGCAGAGAGTTGACCTGAGCAAGCTAGAAACAACCGCATTGTGGAGATATTGGCGCCACTTCAACCTTGTAGGTTACTCTTGTAATCATTTTCTTGATTTCTGGTTGTTAATGAAGGGTTAAAAAGTGTAATGTGTAGGGGGAAAATTATATTATGCGACTATTATGCTTTCTGAGATTTTCGATTAGGAATTTCTTGAATTTCATCAATAGACAACATATTGTCATATTCTTCTTGAAGCGAGATGAAAACACAAAATGTGTTATTGGTCTGTACATCCTAACTCAATGACGTCACAAGACTCGTACCATCATATTCTACATACAGCATAATTGCTATACTCTGAATTATTGGTGCTTCTTTTAACCGTGCTATCCTTTTTTTCTTCTATAAATTTCTTCGTCTCATGCCTTCATGATAGCATTCATGTTTGCGGTGTTAATTCAATAATTAATAATATAATATCACATGCTAGATAGCTAACACCTGTTTTGGGTATCGCGAGGTTTATTACATGTTTTGCCTTCACAAATCAAACTGTGTTTCTAGGTTTGCTTGCCAAAAAGATTCAATGATCGAGTCTTGCTCAACATTCCTACTCCAGGCTTTTAATGATGTTGTATCTGTTTATCTCCAGCGGCTCGGTTTACCAATGGATAAGATTATGTCTGGCCCTCTCCCTCCCTCTTGCTGCTGTGTGCAGGTGATTCGTCCAGTTTATGCACAGTTTCTTAGTAACAGGTCCAGGGATGCTATTCGATACCATGTGGACGTGGGTCATATCTATTCTACAATCGACGTTGATCACTTCAGATCCGCAATGAACTGTTGATGTTCATCAGCTTCTTCCCTGCACCGTGTGTTGAGCTCCTCAAGTTAATGAGCTGTGCAAATGTGATGATGGAGTGGACTTGCGATGATGGAGTGGCACTTGCATGTTGTCTTCAGTTGGTAGTTATTTAATGTGTTGCTATTTTTACAAAACGGCATGTAGAGTTGCCTAGAATTGCTATTTTTACAAAACGGCATGTAGAGTTGCCTAGAATAACATCAATTCATTTCTTAATGGCATGCTCATGTTATTTTTTGTGTTATTTTTGTTTACCTGTGGCACCTGCTCCATGTTTTGATCATTTCAATGCTATAGTGTTCAATAGGTGTGATGTGCTGGATGGTTCTTAAATTAGTAGCTAGCTGTTTTTACTGGGGGTCATATCAATTTCAATGCTCTATTTTTTTTAAAAAATAATTAAACATTAGCCACGGCCAGCCCGTGGCTAATGCGTATTAGCCACAGCTTTTCTGTGGCTAATGCGTATTAACCACGGACTGGCCGTGGCTAATGCGTGTTAGCCACGGCCAGTCTGTGGCTACTGTGTATTAGCCATCTTAGTAAACAACTTAGATAGCGCTTAAAAAAGCGCTATCCAAGCTACCATAGCGGTAGCTTGGATAGCGCTTTTATAAGCGCTATCTTAGTAAACCACTACGATAGCGCTTATAAAAGCGCTATCCAAGCTACCATAGCGGTAGCTTGGATAGCGCTTAAAAGCGCTATCCAAGTGTAAAAAAAAGCGCTATGCAAGCGTTTTTTTGTAGTAGTGATGCCATTATACTTAATGTGTGTTATTATAACATAACTTTGTACACATGGTTAAGAATTTCTATAGTCATGTTTGTTTACTTCGTCGCTCCACGATTATATTGATTAAATTGATTTACCTGTATGAAAACATAGAATTGTTCTCCATGCACTAAATTGGCTAAAAATATTGATTTATGTCAATGTGATTATTTTGATTCCACGATAATGTGGTTCATCATGTTCATGTCATTGCCAAGTATACTATTGGTATCACAAGACTGTCTATCACTTTATGCTTCATGTAATAAATCTTGTGATAATTGAGTTTTTTTGGGTATTTGACACTATTTGTTCACTTGTTTTTCTTTCACAAGTGATGTCATGATTTTTTGCTTTGTCACTTTTCTAACACTGCTCACACTACTCTTTACAATTAGTATTTATTGTAATCTTTTATCTCATATGCTTATTGCTTACCTTTTTTGTGATAATTGAGGGTGGTTGAGTTGTTGTTGGATATGTGCTCTTGCAATTGATATCTTTATTTTGATATCCTGTTTTCAATTGGTAACTCTACATTAAAGAACTTTACAATTGATATACCTTTTTTGTTTTCCACTCTATTGTTGCATTTGTTGTTTCTATACCACCATGGTTTTTTGTTAATGACAAAGGGGAGAGAAATAAACAAGATGTGCTTATTAATTGTTAAGTGTTAAAACAATAACATGAATCATATAGACTTTAAGTATGATCGTTCATGTATATGATTCAGGGGGAG
Source organism: Scilla litardierei (assembly GCA_030789695.1). NCBI lineage: Eukaryota > Viridiplantae > Streptophyta > Magnoliopsida > Asparagales > Asparagaceae > Scilla > Scilla litardierei. The sequence continues at coordinate 184,670,079 of CM061141.1, read as the reverse complement.
CATTGGTGATTACCTTGGTTTATATTGATTACATTATATATATATATATTGGTAATCATGCTCATGTTTATGATGTGTATCACCTATGTGATTTGTATTGTGTATGCATATTATTTCTGGTCATTCATGTGATATATACATAACCTCATGTGATACACACACTATGAACTGCTGAATAATGCTATTGATTATTGATATTAACTTGATTGGCATCATTGCAGGGGGAGTAAGTATATTTAATGCACAATTATTTGTTTTGTTTATATTTGGTTTGTCATCATCAAAAAGGGGGAGAATGTTGAGTATTGAACTCTCCACCTTGATTTTGATGATGATCAAACACAAATCATTGTGACTAACCCTTGTGATTGCAGTTAGCTAAAAAGTCACCAATTAGATTCATGAAGATCAAAAGTGACTACACGTGTTGATTCAAGTGGAGAACTTGGTAGATCAACAAAAGTGAAGCATTGGCTTGAAGAACTCAAAGACTACCTCAAACATCAAGCCAATGGCATCAACAAATGAATGGAGATTCAATCCAAAGAGAAGATGGGAATGGATGAGTCAAAAGCTTCGAAGACTATGACGTTCAAGGCATTCAACTAAAAGACTCAAAACCATGAAGATTTATGGAGATCGTCGCCAAAGTAATTTGTTCATCTCAAGCGACGTCCCACGACTTCCTCAGAACGCGTGATCGTTGTGCCTGGAGCTTCGTTGAAGCTCAAGGAGTTTTTCATGAAGTCAATGGATTCGGATTTTCCATGTTGAAGTTTGAAGACGGTTTGTCGTGTTTACTTTTATTGTCTTCTAGCTTCGGTTTAGTAGAATGTTAAGCCTTGAGTAGTAGTTTCCTAGAAATCTTCATAACTTTCATATCTTATCTCTAGGATTGCCTTAGAAGCCATTAGAAACTTTCCCGTAGCCTATCGTTTCATTTCACGGCTTCATATGCATCTTAGTTGGTTCAAGAAGAAGAACCAACCGACTAGATGACGATCTAATCAGTTGGGAATCCTTCTTGAACCGACTAGATATCCTTGCTTAATTCAGCCCATTCACTGTTGGTCAATTAGTCGGTCCAAGAAGGTTCACCGACCGACTAGATGACGATCTAGTCGGTTGGAAATCCTTCTCAGACCGACTAGTTATCCTAATCAATTCAAGACCATTTGTTGACCAATTAGTCGGTCCAAGAAGGTTCACCGACCGATTAAATGACGATCTAGTCGGTTGGTGTCTCTTCTTAGACCGACTAGTTTTCCGTGTGAAATTCAGCCTTTGTACTGTTGACCAGTTAGTTGGTCCAAGAAGGATGGTTAATGCATTAAAAGCCAATCTAGTCGGTCCAAGAATGTTCACTGACTGACTAGTTGTCAATCTAGTCGGTTGATGATCCTTCTTAGACCGAATAATTCTTACCCATGATTTCACCATATTCTCTGTCAACCATCTAGTCGGTCCAAGAAGGTTCACCGACCGACTAGTTGCAAAACTAATCAGTCAGTGATCCTTCTTAGACCGATTAAGCAGCTTCAGAAATAGATCTGTTGGGCATTTAATGCCACGATTTTTGTGACCGTTTTCTCTCTTCTCTATATAAGTTTGAGTGTTTCAAACCAATAATCAAAGGCTGAAATTAGAGACATTTCCACACCTTTGAGAAGAGCCATTCAACTCCAATTCCAAGCTCTCTCATCTTACAAGAATCTCTCTCTCACTCTTTGAGCACTAATTCCTCAAGAGAGATTCTCATTCCTTGTGAGCTTCTCAAGCTAATAGCTTGATAACAAGTCACCAACTTCTCCCTAGCCATCTATTGCTGCTCATCTGGGTGGAGCTAGGGTTTGGTGATCTCATCTTCCTCAAAATCCATTCTTGCCCTAAATTGGTAAGTATTTCTCAAGGCAAAGGATGTTGTGGTAAGAAGTTTTATATTTCATTCTTTATACTTCTTAATTGTTGTATACTCACGGTGGTGAGAGGATTGGCTTGATCCCAAGTTGTGTGAGTCAAGATTTAGTTTTGCTCTCGGTTTGTGAGAGTGTGCTTAGTCCCAAGTTGTGGGATTAAGGACTTTGCGTGTTCCCAGGTTGCGGGTTACACGGATATCGATTGTAGGTCGATTGCACTTGTTGGAGGTTTTCCACAAGTGGGCTAAAGGAAATCTCTAGCAGTTTACTAGAGTATCCGGAGGGGATCCGGGTGTTGCTGGAGTAGGGCACCGGTAATAAGTCGGGGAGACTTGGGTGGCACCGAACCAGGGTAGATTGCTTGTTTGCATTGCTTTATTCCTTGTGTTGTTGTTCACTTCTTGTATTCTGCATTTGTTGGTTAAGTAGGGTTTTATTTGGCGTAAATTCCTTATAATTCTTTAAAACACTATTCACCCCCCTCTATTATTTGTTCATCATAGCACAGGGTCACTACAGAGATCCCGTCTTACGCGAAGTTCTTGAAGGACTTGATATCAGGAAAGAAAAGGAAGGATAAAATCATGCTTGCGGAACAAGGAACTTGGTTTACCCGGAAGGAGAAGGAGCCTGCGAAATTCAAGGATCCCGGGAGTTTCCGTATCCCTTGCACACTTGAATGCGTCCCGTTGCAAAAAGCTTTAGTTGACTTGGGCGCGAGTGTGAGCCTTATGCCCCTTAGCATGTTCCGGAAATTGAACACGGGCACCGACTTGAAGCCGACCGATATGAGAATTCAACTTGCGGACGGTCAGATTACTAGGCCGGTAGGGATTGTGGAGAATATTCCACTTCAAGTTCCTGGAGGAATATGCTTACCTTGTGATTTTGTCATAATGGACATCAAGGAAGAGGGCGACACTTCGCTCATACTTGGACGCCCGTTCCTCACAACCGCCGGTGTTATCGTCGACGTGCGGGAAGGAACCCTATCCTTGAATGTCAAGAACATCGAGGTCGAGCTTCACATATCCAAAGCTATGAAGCATATGCCCTATCACGAGGAGTTGGACTATTTGGACCTCCTCGATGAAGTGATTGAAGAAGCTATACCCCATTCTATTGGCGCTCTCTATGATGATGGCTTCGAAGAAGGCCAAGCTTCTAACGATGAAGAGAAGTTGGAGGACCCTCCAGATAGCTCCACGGACGATGATGAAGGCGACGCTGATGTCGCAAGAATACGAGAACTTTGCAAGCTCTCAACGGCAAAGAAACCAAAGAAAGCTCCACCGAATAGGAGATCGGTGTCACCGGCCAAGAAGAAGATAGGAACTAGCTCAAGCTTGGGGGACTTATCCCCCAACATAACCCAAGATGAGGTGGCACCGAGGAAGACCAATGATCATCACGACCCAAATCCAAGTGGCCTTCCTGGAAAATTTTATGGGCGTATCTCGTATGCGCCCAACATCACGAGCTAAACGAATATCTAAAGGGGTCGAGCTCATGAACTTAAACTAACGCTTGTCGGGAGGCAACCCGGCGGTTTTTGCATTGTTTTTATTTGATTTTCATTTTTGATTTAGACTTTTATTAGTGTTTAGAGTCTAGTGTCCATGAAAATCGTGACAACGGGTCCTAATTTTCATGACAGGAGAAGGAGAAAGGGAGATCACTCATATGGAGGATGACCGAGGCAAGGGAGAGCGCTCCAAGGACACGCTCAGGCCTTAGGAGGAGGAAGAAATATACTGGAGGAAGAAAAACAGAGACTGGAGCGAAAAACAGAGAGCCGATGCAGAAAACAGCACGCCACTCGGCCGAGTAGCTTAAACCACTCGGCCGAGAAAGGACTCCACTCGGCCTAGTGGAGCACCAAACAGGGAAGTTTCTGCAGACCAACTCTCTGTCACTTTCTGTAACTTTTAGTCTTAATTGCCACTCGATCGAGTACCTTATCACTCGGCCGAGTGAAACAGATACCCTCCTAGCTTAAGAATTAATGAGTGGCAGAGCCACTCGGCCGAGTGGAGTTTCTCCCTTCGGTCGAGTGAACCAAAGCCACTCAGCCGAGCCATAAGTGGCGAGGAGAATTTGAAATTTTTTTCGTTTACGCCACTCGACCGAGTGACATTATCACTCGATCGATTCGTAACAATTCCTATATAAGCGAAAGCGCAGCGGGCGCGATTTACGATACTAAAAAAATCCTAATTTGCCCGAGCCCGCTGTCGATTCCACTTCCTCAGCCGCTACGACTCCCCCCTTGCCCGCTGCGACTTGCCGCTGCCCGAGCCGACCTCCCCTCGTCGACGACCGACACTCCGCCGACCGTTGACGACCGGCCACCCCCCACCGCTGGCGCCGCCACCGATCACCCCTATTTTGCCCCAAAAACCCCATTTCTCCCCATTTCTCTTGATTTGTACGCCCGTGAACCCAAAATTCAAATTAATTTCTATACCTATCTATTATCCCCTACCTCCCCCATATATATTGAATATTATTCGCTGATTTGATTGTTTGATTTGCAGGCTAGCTTTGGGGAGCTTTGGGGAGTTTTTGGACATGCCATGGGCTTCGCGGTGGAGGAATCTCTTCGCACACACTGCTGATTGCTCTCGCGGCGTGTTCAGGTACACTCGTTCCATCATTTCACGTCGCATTACTTATTTGGTTGGGACACGTCTCGGGGCACACATGCTGCCGCACACTAGGCCACGTGCACGGGGAGCCGCTTCGAAGCGGAAGAGGACCGATGATCCTGGTCCCTCTTCCGCTAGGGAGGACTCCCCTCCACCTAGCCCGCCACCACCACCTACACAGCCGATCCCTGCTGATCTCGTCCCTCCACCCGCTCCTGTCGTCAGGCCGATGTGGATTACGTTTCGAAATGACCAACACCGTGCCAAATTCGAGCGTATCTGCCATCGCTCGATAGTACCCTCTAGGTTTGCACACCTAGCCACCCTAGACCGCCTAGGGGTACTCGAGGGGCTTCTCAAGTTGTACAACAACGTGGGATGGCATGATTTTCTGTCGGTGTCGGCAGATACTTACATCCGTCCGACACTAGAGGTCCTCAGTTCCATTGACCGGACCCCTGGAGGATGCTCCTTCCGTCTGATGGATCAAGAGTGCACTATCACTCTTGATATGCTTAGAGTATTTTTCCAGTGGCATGTTGTCCCTGACCCTGACCGCGCCTACGCTCCCACCCACATCCCACCCCTGTCGTTCGACACCCATACCTTCTAGACACGGATCACGGGATCCCCACTCGGTTTTGACCCTAGTAGGGCCAAGGCATCTGCTATCCTCCACCCCTGCCTCCGCATTGCACAGCGCCTTATGGCGACTACTTTCCTTGCGAGGAACGAGCCTGGGACCATGTCTACGCTAGAGCTCTACATGCTCTATGCGATGACTCGCCCTAGGGTTCTAGATAAGAGTAGTGACGATTTGGTCCCCGCCGTCGAGATCAACATTGCCAGTTGGTTTTTAGACCGCATTATCATTTCGGTGAGCGCTCCCTCACCTATCTGTTGCGGCGGTCTGATCACCCTTTTGGCCCTTATGACCGGCGTCGACCTTCCTGACGACTTGCATCGAGCTCCGGGCCCCACTACGATTTCGATAGATGTTATGGCCCGGATGAAGATGATTCGTCCCCACGGTCGTCAGCACTGGGTGTGGTTGCACGATCCCTTCAGCGCTGATTACATGGTTCTCCCGAGCCCCGCTCGGATACACATTGGACCGGCTCATGGGGACTGGATTCTAGCGATGGATCTTCTTATCCCCGCTGCCTACGTGCTTGAGTCCGAGGGTGTTGAGCAGGCACCCCTTGCACCACCTGTCGACCCCGTGATCCCTCAGCCTGTGCCTTCACTGTCTGCACCTCCCGACACCTCTATCCACACGTCTGTTAGTGTCAGGAGCACTTTAGCTGAGTTGTCCACCACCACCACCACTGCACCCATTTCAGTCGAGCCCATTTCCACACTGAGCCCCGAGCGTCCACCCACCATTCTTGAGAGCAGCGAGTCTTCCTTTATCGCTACCGTGGAGACCCTCTCCCGATTGCTGTCCACGACTCCTGGGGAGTCATCTTTTGTGACATTCACAGCCTCCCCAGTCGTCGACCTTTCGGTCTCAACCGCTCATGTCTTTACTTAGAGAGTCGTGACTTCTGTCCCCACGTCTGCGTCACTGACCTCTCCCGCCTCCTCGTCACCCATTTTGACTTCCACTTCTGCTGCTTCCACTTCTGCTTTGACACAGCCTGCGTCCCAGCCTCACACCGAGGCTGGGCATCACGTCGTGAGCACAGCACCACTACCCCACTACCCTGCTGGACCCATCCTCTACACTGCCCGAGTGAGACAGCCCCCCCTCGACACTCTAGTTCAGAGCATTCGTGCTCTTGAGGGGGCTGTTAGTGGACTTAGAGGGGACTTCAGGGCTCTCTCTGCCACAGTCAGTTCCATGCAGACCCGCGTCGCCATGCTTCCCAATATTCAGGCTTGCCTGAATCAGATTCTGGCGCATCTGCCCCCACCACCGACACCCACCCAGCAGCTACCACGCCCACCACCTCCACCACCACCTCCGCCACAGGACGGTGGTGGTGCAGCGCCACCACCAGCTTAGGCACACTCTTGATGCCTCTGATATTTTTTGTCGTTTTGCTGCCCGTTTGTTCTTGGGCCTGGTGATTTTTTGCCCCCTCCTCCACGTACTACTTTAGTGCCTTCCTGATCATATCTTTTTATATCTTTTGGGAGTGAGTGAGAGACTTTTTGGGGGACACTTATATTTGCACCATCCTGATCTTTGCATGCATCACATTCATTCACATCTTATTTTGTTTTTTGTTTTTCTTTCTTTTTCATCATGCATGCATCCTCACCCACCCCACCCACTTCACGTCTCTCGGTATGCTACACTCCGCACATTGAGGACACTGTGCACTTCAGCTTGGGGGAGTGAGTTCTCACACTTTTTATTTTTGCTGCCCTTTATTTTTGATTTCTCACATTTTCTTTCCACTTTTGCACTTATTTTCACCACTTTTTCATTTTTTATCATGCATCACGTTTTCTTATCTTTTTTGAGTATGCTGCATTGTCCATATAATTCTATTTTCTTTTATCTTTGTTTCTTTCATCTTTTGCTAGAGATGACTTTTCTGTGATGATGATGACGTGGTGTTAGCTTATCTCTATGTGCATGCTATTTTGTCATGTCCTAGCTTTTGTTTTAGATATCATATGCTATGTTCTGCTTTGCATTTGAAATAGTAACCCACTCTTTTTCTGTATGAATATGTATGAAATTCTGTTATTAGCTGATGTCTGATGATTCATATGTATGCTTTTCATAGAAAACACACCAAGCTTCATGCATTGATTGCTTATATCTGGAGTATTGATTTCCTTTCTCGTATCACTTCTTATTGCATGAATTGTACGCTTCACCTTCAGGTTGATTGAATGTTTGCTAGGATGATATATCTGGACTAGTTTACTTTTTGAAATTAAATTGAGTAGATTATATTACTCTGCTGAAAGTTGTCGTGCACGTCCTATAGAGTGAAACGAGCGATACATTTATTTCTTTCTCCACATATCTTGAGCATTATTTCTCTATTTGAAATTCATTGGTGAATCCCCCCCTTAGCAAGTCTATTATCGGCATTTCCCCGCTATTATATCCCATGCTCCAATTCCCCAAAATCAAAAAGAAAAAAAATATATATACCTGTATATCCTTCTCTCTTTTGATTTGGGATCGCTTATTCGCTTATGTATATATGTTTATTTTAAAAAAAGATAAAAAGAGAAAAATTGAGAAAAAGAAAATAAAAGAGAAAAGAAGTTTATAAACGATCACATCTCATACTCTTTCTCTCTTTCTTCCCTCTTTTGTTTTTATTTTTTTGGAGCTTCAAAAGAAATGGGGAATGTACATATTGATTTGTTTATGCCACCACGCTTATGGATAAGCTTGGGGATAGGATCCAATGATGTGTGAGAGAGTGACTACCTGACAGTGCATGACAACCAAGGCTAAGTAATCTTCTATACTCGGCGAGATTGCTAAAGTTTCACGAAATCCAGAAATCGACACTTAGCATTCATTTCATGAAAACCATACTTTTCTATTCTTACTATTCCATATTGTGTGATATCTCTTATACTCCTTATAGAAAGCATTCAATTGAAAAGTGTGTGATCTATTATTATGCATACCGCTTTAGATGCTTCAGACGATGTTAATCCTAGAATGATTCCATATTTCATGCTATTTTGATATTTTGGGATTTTCTATTTCGAATGCATCATTACACTATGATATCGGGATAAAAGTCTTTGGCATGTGTTCTATATTCGATGTATGCTATATGAGTAAGCAAACCCCACATCTTAAGAAAAATGATCTAGCACCCCCCTTCTTCGCTTTCTATTCTATTTTTATTTTTATTTTCCTTCTTTTCCATTATTTTGCCCGTCGGGTTCGCTTTTTACTTATCTTCCTCGAGGACGAGTAAGAGGCAAGCTTGGGTGATTTTGATCACTCCATATTTTACACCCTTTTTCTGCATGTTTGCATGCCACTTTGATCGCTCATATCGCGTTTTTCACAATTATTCGACAATATCGCGATGCTTTTCACGATATCTTGTTTTTGTCGTACTTCAGGAGATATAGAGCGATTCGGAGTGATTTTAAGATCAAGGGGATTTGCACCCACTCCGGAGTGTAACCCAAGGCTCTTCTGAGGACTATTCGGCGATGGAAGACGAGTGGAAGTGGAAGGAACTTCGTAGGAGCGACGAGGAAGCGAAATGATAAAGATTGGACATCTACAGCATCTCACTCGGCCGAGTGAAGCACTCACTCGGCCGAGCAAGAAGACCACTCGACCGACCAGACCGGACACGCACCACAGAAGGAAATCAGCGTGCACTCGGCCGAGTGACGATAGTCCACTCGGCCGAGTATGAAGATCCCCTCGCCCGAGTGGCACGGGAAAATCCACCCATCAAAGGAGAATCCGTCAGTCGATTTAGGGTTCCGACTCGGCCGAGTACCTAATATCCGTCGGCCGAGTGGGTAAAGCCACTCGGCCGAGTCACTTCCGAAGACAAACCCCCAAAAATCCCCGACTTACTGTAAATGAACAGGGTTTGTCACTCGGCCGAGTGAGCTGCTCCACGTGCTGCGTAAAGTGCGATTTCTGGGCTGCGCATGGGCATTTTTGTCACGAATTTCTGGGCAATTTTGAGGGGTATTTAAACCCAGTTTTTGCCCTAGTTTAGGAGGACTTTTTGATACTTTTTGGCAGCCTTTTTGAGAGCTTTTTAGATCATTAGATTTAGTCTTTTTGGAGAGATTAGACAGGCTACTTTTGTTGGATGCTATTGGATTCTCATTGGTTTGTCTCTCTTCTTATCAAAAAACCTATTTTTGTTGATAATTTCTCTATTGCAATGAATTGTGTTGATTTTGTTATTGATTTTCTTATGAATTGCATGACGATTAGTGAGTACTTTTATTGGCTTAGGGCGTAGGGATGAATCTTATAGACCCTATTTCTAAATTGTGATGAATTGGTGAAAATCTTGCTAGAATTGATTAGGGTTAGGTTGGGATTGATAAATTACGGATAGCTAGGGATTCATATCGATTGGGATTTACAAGAGATTGGATCCCAATTGGTAGGAAGCCCTATAAATTTGATTTAGATTTACGATTGGACTCCTCTAGGATTGGTTTGCAAGAGATTGGACCAAGGCTAGGGTTTTCAATCGTAATTCTATACCAATACCCGTTTGCTAGAGATTGGACGGGTAGGAACTATCTCAACCTAGGTCGTAGCTTGAGTTTGCACGAGAGTGGGCTCGAGATACGATTGAACGATGATGTCGATCCTAATTCTAGTGGCTTATGTTAGGGTTTGCACGAGAGTGGGCCCTAACCTAGGTTCGCAATAGACAGGCAATAGCGCGAGAGTGTGAGCTTGGTTCTACATCTAGTTGCGACTAGTTCACCTAAGATTCAAGTCTAGCAATGATGAAACCTACGAATCAAAACGATGAGATACGGTCCGTAGCGGGGATTCCCTATCCCTAGGCGTTTTATTTTATTGATATTTCCATTGACATTTGAACGATTGTGACAATTTTGCCCCGAATTATTCTCGACCATTTTGATAGCTAGGTTATTGGAAAGAGACACTGTCATTGTTCCTCCCTAAGTTCGATACCTGCACGCCGCTACACCGTGCGCTTGCGGTAAGACTACGAGTCGCTTGTCCCAGGTGCATGTGCATCCCGGGACGTGATCAGCCCGAAGGCACGCGTTTAATGCAGAAGGCATTTGCACTTAAATGTAGAAGAGTAGTTTCACTTGCGTTTAGACCAATTTGTGTTTGCTCAACGCGTACATCGCAACAAATAAATGCCCCTTTTGCATGTTGAGTAATTTTGGTTGGTGGTTAATCAGTGACCAGTTGTAAATGCAGTCTGCTATATATATAATTACTAGAAATGACCCGATTTGACCCGTTTTCCACACGTTGCGTATGAAGTGCAAAGTTGTAAATGCAGCCTAATATATACACAGCGTAGCCTAGCTGTCTTATTCTCTAAAAAGTAAGATAAGTGTTGTCTTTTCACTTATATGTCTTGGAAGTTGGAATTTTGACTTACAAACAAAAGGTAATTCAAGAAATGGACGTGTAAGGTAAACTTTGTTTTTTTGTTACAGCCTTTACAGGCTGTCTTGACCTTGTCTTGTGTGTCTTGGAACTACCGAACCGAAGATATGGACAAAAGTAAGAAGATATTCTTGCCAACTGAAAACTCATCAAAAGTCCCGCTACCGTCATCGCATTATATTTGCTGCAATGTTGAATTATTAATTTCGCATTTCGGGCCATTTATTTTCCACCGATTTGGTGTTTTTTCTTAATTATTGTGATTTTTTATTGAACGTTGTGCATGCTGAGTAATCATTCGTTACGACCGTTTTGCTCAACGCGCACAGCTGGGTGTAATTTGATCAGTTGTGTGCGCTGAATTATACTTCCAAAATGTATACCTTTACATACCGCGCACAACGGGTCATATTTTAATAAAGCAAAGAAATGTACATATTTTTGCTCAGTGCTCGCAACGTTACCTATTGTTGCCCATAGGACGACATGATTAATTATGGGTAATGGATCATGTAATACAGTTTTGCTCAGCACGCACAACGGTCATGGCATCTGACTGTTGTTTTAGATGATCTATTGTGTTTAATTGCATATAGTTTGGCTCTGTGCGCAAAAAGGTCACACCTACATCCAGTTGTGTGATCTGAGTAATTGTGGATAACCAGTTATGGTTTTGCTCAGCACGCACAGCGGTCAAACAAATCGATGTGATCGGTGTGCATGCTGAGTAATTGTGTGCACACGTAAATAGTTTATCACAACGTTTAGCATGAAGGTCACAACTTTTGCCCGTTGTGCGCGCTGGGTAATTTATACTTCGGTGAACAATTTTTGCACAGTAATATCAATGTCGGACATTAATTCAAGTAAACATCAATTTATATATCACCTATATCAATTTTGTATTGTCATGTAATTGTATCAAATTAAATGACATAGTATTAAGGTCTGAATTCCAACATACTACAACATTTATGCATTATAATGTATATTACACAACAAAGTTGAAACTACAGCTAAACATTTTGCAACTTCACATTTTGGAACTTGTATAAAATTCAATCACGGGAATATCCAAATGGTACATTGATTCACTATACGAAAAACTTTTAAAAGTAATGCTGAACAGCTCAAGCAAGATGTCATTTATGATCAGCTCCAATAGAGCGCACCATCATCACTTGCCACACGTATCGTGGCTATCTGTGTCACGCCCCGCTGCGTGTCGGTGCGATAAGCCGCAGTATTGAATACCAAGCGTAAATGTATACACCAAACATTTCGCAGGCCACTGCATCGCTGAGGAAACATTGGCAATAATAATATGTTCTGAAAGTAACCTCTCATGGCCCTCCCACCAGTCTCTGGCTTGATGGGTCAACTGGCACCTCACCAACTCCACCCAACCGTTTCGGAGAAATTAACACATCGTCATACCCCTATTTGGATCGAGGATGTAGACGTAGTGCTCTGAACTCCTCGCAGACGAAGCGCTCGTAGAAACTGACACCTCGAGGCTACTATCCTTTCCCGAGATGGATTGCGGACGTAGCGCTCTGAACTCGTTGTCCTTGTATGCGATTGTTTGACGTTGTTCGCCCAGCTACGAGCAGATACAGAAGCGCACCACCATCAGCGCGTGTCCCTGTATGCGTTGAAGAAGCATCAGTTATGAATGCAAAAAAGGCATAATTAAGTAAAAATAGGGAATAAAGACTTGCAAATTTACGTTCTCGCACTGGAATAAAAATAAATCAAGGTTACTTCTTCTTAGAAGTATCCTGCCTCTGTTGAACATATGAAGGAGCAAATAACATCTTCTAGTACGTAACATGCGATGGCTTTAATTTCTTCATCACGTCAATTGCCGGTAGTATATTGGACATCTTTGTGTGTTGAAGACAAAGCAGTGATGAACAACGGGATAAATTTAGCATGATGAAGAAAAAATACTGTATAAGTAGAAGTAGAAAGAATCAGATAGAATTCTATCATCAAGAAGTGTAGTGGTTGATGAGGTCTAGTAGGAAGGGATGCCAATTATAGACGAAATTGGCCTGGCCCATTGATGAGGATGAGACAATAGAGGAGTGATATTGAATATACAGACGAGTGAATCTACAACAGATTGTTACCAGACAGATGTTGTTCCCAAGAATGTTTGACCTTTGTGGTGCGCGTTCAGCAAAATTTATTGCCTCTAACAAAATTGCTCAACGCGTAAAACGGGTAAAAATATGGCAGTTGTGCGGGTTGAGCAAATTATTTATGTTTATACAATATTACTCATAATTCCATTTAGAGTGATGTTACAAAATGGGACACCATCAAATCCAACAGCATGACATATGAGTATCTTCACATAGATATATGTTGTCTTATTCTGTAAAGAGTAAGATATGTGTTGTCTTATCACTTAAATGTCTTTACACCCATCAATCAACTGACCGTCTGCGCATTATATGTGCTTCAATATTGATTTGTTTATTTGGCATGTCAGTTTGAACATTAATTCTCCCCTGATTTTGTGTTTTTTTCTTAATTATTGTGATTTTTTATTGAACGTTGGGCGCGCTGAGAAATTATTACTTACGATAGTTTTGCTAAATGCGCACGGCTGGTGAAGTTTTAGCAGTTGTGCGAGCTGAATTATATTTCCGAAAGTTATACCTTTGTACACACCACGCAAAACGGGTCATATTAAACAAATCAAAGATAAGTATATATATTTGTTGTCTTATTCTGTAAACAGTAAGATATGTGTTGTCTTTTCACTTATATAGCTTTACACCCATCAATCAACTGACCTTCTGTGCATTATATTTGCTTCAATGTTGATTTATTTATTTGGCACGTCAGTCTGAACATTAATTCTCCCTCGGTTTTGTGTTTGTTCCTACTTATTGTGATTTTTTATTGAACGTTGTGTGCGTTGAGAAATTATTAGTTACACCAGTTTTGCTAAACACGCATGGCTGAGTGAAATTTTAGCAGTTGTGCGAGCTGAATTATCTTTCCGAAAGGTATACCTATTTACACTCCGCGTAGAACGGGTCATATTAAACCAATCAAAGATAAGTATATATATTTGCTCAGTGCTCGCAACGGTCACAACTGTTGGCCGTAGGATGGGATGATTAATTGTGCCCTTGTTGTGGGTAATGGATTATGTAATACAGTTTTGCTCAGCGTGCACAACGGTTATGGCATCTGATGTTTGGTTACGATGAATTATTGTCGTTTTAATTGCATATAGTTTGGCTCCGCGCGTAAAAAGGTCACAACTACGTGCAGTTGTGTGATCTGAGTAATTGTGGATAACCAGATATGGTTATGCTCATAGCCCGCACAACGGTCAAACAAATGATGTGACCGTTGTGCGAGCTGAGTAATTGTGTGCAAACGTAAATGTTTTATCACAACGTATATCATAACGGTCACAACTTATGCCCGTTGTGCGCGCTGGGTAATTCATATTTCGGTAAAAAGTTTTTTACTTGGTAATTTCAATGTCGGACATTGATTCAAGTAAGCATCAATGTATATATCACATATATCAATTGCGTAATGTCATGCAATTGTATCAAATTAAATGACATTGTATTAAGGTCTGAATTTTATCATACTACAACATTTATACATTATAATGTACATAACACAACAAATTTGAAACTACATTTCGTACATTATGACATAAAACACCAAAGAATATCTACCCACAATCACTCTTCTCCGTCAATGATCAAAACTACATTATATGACAAGAGAAAGGCTGGTGCCCCAAAGGCCCGTCCACCTCAAAAACCTGGAGGTGGAGGTGGAGGTGGTGGAGGTGGTGGTAGTGATGGTGGGGCAACAGTACGGATGTCTCTAGGAGAAGGCACCAGATTCTCCATCTTCTCTTGTATGTTCGACTTTATGAGCATCATAGTGTCGAAGTCGCTACGCAGAAGTGAGATCGCCAATTGGTGTTGGAGAGATTTGTTTCAATTTCTACTAATCTATGAGTAAAGTTCACCGGTTGATGGGAGGAAGATGATGGAGCATATGTGAAACTTACATCGCCTATGACTATATCCTCAGTAAATAAAGAGACAGAAGTATTAAGCGCCGCGAGTTTGCTATAGAGGTTGTGCAGAACAGAGTCCTGACGGTGAGACATTCCAACCATAAAGCAGAGGCTGTTACTGAAGTCCTCGAGTTGTGCTTTTTCAGTCAGAGATGGAACTGATTAACCTGCCTGTGCAGGAGGAAACCCAGGAGGAGGCAACATCACATGTGTTCACCTTGCGTTGGACCAAGCGAAAGAACATCCCGATGCATATCATCACGAAGAATGGTTCTATTGGCCGGGGGAATGGGATCATCGTGTTCAAGTGACGTTGAATCATCATCACTTATTCTCCAAGAGTCAGAAGAATCCAACTCACGAGATCGTTTTGGCGACATGACGAAACCCTAGTACGAAATGCGAGAGTGTTAAGATAAAGAAGAAAACAGACCGACAGACCAAAAGGCAGAGGAATGAAATTTTCCGCAAAACCCCTAGTCTACTGAATCCATATATATACCGATTGGTTATCTTAATCTCAGCTGCAGGATTACATAGGGAAGTGGAACTGACAAAAACGATCTCATCAGACGGCTGGAGTAAAGCATCCGTTCGGCTGGCAAAGCATTCGTAAAGAAGGGCTTACATGGAAACCGAGGTTCTACTTGACTCATTCCCCACACGTGAACATTGTTGAGAAGAAAGCAGATAGCATTTAAAGTGTCATATATTTCGTACCTCTGAAATGAGATTGTACGATGTGGCGGTTGTACTTTCCATCTTTACGTGGCATACCTATTGCGTCTTGCAACCGATCTATAAATATCTATTGTATTAGTGGCCACTGCACGTTCTTTCCAGCCTTACGTGGCTTGGCAACCGATCTATTACATTGGGGTCCACCTTTACGGCATTAATTCTCTCTATTGACACGGATTCATGTTTATCAGGCGGGAAATGATATAATGGAGCCGGTGCAAGACACACGCAGTGTGTAAACCACATGAAAAGTAAATGCACATGATGTGACCGTTCCTTCCAGCCTTACGTGGCTTGGCACCTGATCTTTTATATCAGGTTCCACCTTTACGGCAGTAATCCTCTCTATTGACAGGGAATCATGTTTATCAGTCGACAACTGCTATAATGGAGCCGATGCAAGACACAAGCGGTGTGTAAATCACATGGAAAGTAAATTCCCGTGATGTGCCCGTTCTTTCCAGCCTTACATGGCTTGGCACCTAAACTTTTACATCGGGCTCCACCTTTACGGCAGTAATCCTCTCTATTGACAGGGAATCATGTTTATCAGGCGGCAACTGATATAATGGATCCGGTGGAAGGCCCAAGTGGTGTGTAACCCACATGGAACGTAAATGCCTATGCGGTGCCCTTTCTTTCCAGCCTTACGTGGCTTGGTACCCGATATTTGGCATCGGGCTCCAACTTTACGGTAGTAATCATCTCTATTGACAAGGAATCATGTTTATCAGTCGGCAACTGATATAATGGATCCAGTGCAAGACACAAGCGGTGTGTAAACCATATGACAATAGTAAATGCACATGCGGTGCCCTTTCTTTCCAGCCTTACATGGCTTGGCACTCGATCTTTTACATCGGGCTCCACCTTTACAGTAGTAATACTCCCTATTGACAGGGAATCATGTTTATGAGTCAGCAACTGCTGTAATGGAGCCAGTGCAAGACACAAGCAATATGTAACCCACATGGAAAGTAAATGTCCATGATGTGCTCGTTCTTTCCAGCCTTACATGGCTTGTCACCCAATCTTTTACATCGGGCTCTAAATTTACGGCAGTAATCCTCTCTATTGACAGGGAATCATGTTTATCAGGCGGCAACTGATATAATGGACCCGGTGCAAGGCCCAAGCGGTGTGTAACCCACATGGAACGTAAATGCCCATGTGGTGCCCTTTCTTTCCAGCCTTACGTGGCTTGGCACCCGATCTTTGACATCGGGCTCCACCTTTACGGCAGTAATTCTCTCTATTGACAGAGATTCATGTTTATCAGGCGGGACCTGATATAATGGATCCGGTGCAAGACACAAGCGGTGTGTAAACCACTTGACGATAGTAAATACCCATGATGTGCCCTTTCTTTCCAGGCTTACGTGGCTTGGCACTTGATCTTTTACATCGGGCTCCACCTTTACGACAGTAATCCTCTCTATTGACAGGGAATGATTTTTATTAGTCGGCAACTGCTATAATGGAGCCGGTGCAAGACACAAGCGGTGTGTAAACCAAATGGAAAGTAAATACACATGATGTGCCCGTTCTTTCCAGCCTTACGTGGCTTGGCACCCGATCTTTTACATCGGGCTCCACCTTTACGGCAGTAAGCCTCTCTATTGACAGGGAATCATTTTTATCAGGCAGAAACTGATATAATGGATCAGGTGCAAGGCCCAAGCGGTGTGTAACCCATATGGAACGTAAATGCCCATGCGGTGCCCTTTCTTTCCAGCCTTACGTGGCTTGGCACCCGATCTTTTACATCAGGCTCCACCTTTACGGCAGTAATTCTCTCTATTGACAGGGATTTATGTTTATCAAGCGGGAACGGATATAATGGATCTGGTGCAAGAGACAAGCAGTGTGCAAACCACATGGAATGTAAATGCTTATGATGTGCCCGTTCTTTTCAGCCTTACGTGGCTTGGCACCCGATCTTTTACATCGGGCTCCACCTTTACGACAGTAATTCTCTCTATTGACAGGGATTCATGTTTATCAGGCGAGAACTGATGTAATGGATGCGGTACAAGACATAAGCGGT